>BPLS01031825.1:19046-46966 GCA_019656275.1 Rhododendron kiyosumense | reverse complement strand
AAAATAAACACCAACGTAGAGAGAGGGGTAATCCAAAAAAAAAAAAACATAGAGAGAGGAGAGAGAAAGTAACTGTTGTAGTCGTCGTCAAAGCTGATCTTCCTCCTATTCATGTTAAGATTTTGAGGTGATTATGTATGTATGATCAATCTTGATATCACGAACATTTTAACTAAACCTCTTATAGCGACGAAAGCGGTAAACACACCGTGATGGGATCAAAAATGGGAATAACCAGCGTAAGAAAAATACAATTTCTGATGCTAAAATAATCGCACAGTCGCCACAAAGGAGCATGCGGCTGAGTCTTACGAACTTAACATGTCGTGGCCGTGTGATGAACGACACAGGGCCGCAGCTTCAAAGAAACGCTCGTGGCATTGGATACGTTGCACCGGAAAAATCTCAGAAATCGAAACAGAGAAGAAAAGCAACAAAAGTTATAATCATTCTATCACCACACCCGACTACACATCCGATCACATATCTACACCCACAACAGAGGTGGAGCCCATACACACTACACATCCAATGTGTGTGAAATCTAACCCTATTATAAATGTGGATGTGTATTTAGGTGTGTAATTGGATATGATGTTAGAATTATTGCAAAAGCTAGTCAAGTCATCAGTCATCCTGATTCCTGAATGGGGACCATCCCTCACAGGGCTGCAGTTTTCCTAGCAGCTGCCAAAAAGTAGAAAGCATAGGGTTTGATTGTTGGTTTTCTGCCAAAAAGTAAAAAGCATAGGGTTTGATTGTTGGTTTTTTGCCAAAAAAAGTAAAAACCTCCGTTTCAGAAATCTTCTTATTTTATACTCTCCGTCCTAGTTTGTTTGTCTTCTTTTTAATTTTTTGAGAGCGTTTGACCTCCTCAAAGAATTGACTATAATTTTCAATTCGTAATATTTTTAATATGCAATATGGATCTTGTTTGATAGATCTCAATTAGTTTTATTATACAAAATCTTCAAAATCATAAAAAACATTATAAAATGTAAGATATAAATATATTTTTGAAAGACACGTATTTCGACAATTGAACAAACAAATTGAGATGGAAGTGTTTGGGCTGAATTAGCTCAATCAAATGGCAAATGATTGTGTGCGGGCGTGCCAGAAAAGAAATAACTTCACAGATGAAATTACTCTTTTCAAATTGATTTGAAATAACTAATCTCAATCAGGCAATTGTGTTATCCGTTCGATTACCTCAACTAAGAGGATTTTTCCTTAAGGTATCAACCAAATAAAAGATTGATGCGCTTCGAATCAGAAAAGATGATTGAACACAAACAAACCTGAATTTAATCAAAGGTAAATTTGTATACAAACACTCTTAAGACTCTTCTAAGAACAATACAGTAAAATAAGCACACTGAATTTAATCAAAAGTGGACTTACAAACGACTATTCTCTGGTAAGAAAAGAACTTACAAGAAGATAAGAGAACTTGAATTTAATCGAAAGCAATCTTACATGCAAATAAGCCTTCAACTTACAAAAAGATCCTACTTTAAACTAAACTAATCTAAGATAGATCTCTGAGCAATCATTTTGTATGAGTTGTCAGATGATATGAATTTTTGTGGGGGCTTCTCTCTTCACTTCACTTCTTTATTTATAGACACGGGGTCTGCCTTCGATCTCCACGTCTTCGACTGATACCCACGTTGGCCACAATAAACGGTTGAGGGGACCTTCGAACGGGTACCTTGATATTTCCAGAATTCCTTCTCCCTGCTCGCTTCGATCGTGGTGCTCATGGCCGCCTCTTGGATCGTGATTCCTATTTTCAAGCAACGTGAATTAATGCAACACGTCTGCTTCCACAATGATTCCCTGTAATTGATTCTAATTCCAGTTATAGAACAGGGCAGCGAGGGCACCGTTCGATGATCGTAAAGTCTAAATCAACGATTAGATCCAATAATCTCCCAAACCAGCGTTTAATTACTCCTCAAACGACACCGGTTCACTTTAAAACGACACCGTTTGACATAAAAATGGTATCTCCCTTAATTTCCGCAATCCTCTGTAATTGGTACTCGACTGGGACAGGCTCCATACAACCGCCGTACCGTTCGGGGCCACGTGGAATTTTTTCATTGGGTGGCACTTTTTAGGATGTAAACACACCCCCCGCATTAACATTTTGTTTATGCTAAATAAATGTTAATGGCACACGTTCTCTGCCCATATCCCTTCAAATTCGGATGCACGAAGCATGACAGGATTTCATTCCCATGCACGTCTATTGAGCTTCCCAAAGATAGCTACAATAATTTTCCTATAAATGTCAGTTAATGACAGGGTTTAACGAATCACATTACCCCTCATAAACCTCTTCGAATTTAAGTCTTCTCTGATAAGAAGTCTTACGTTTATGGACTCTCTTCCAGAAATCAATCTCATTCTAGATAACCTTGATCATCAATCTTACTCTCCCCAAATGTCTCCTCCAAATTCCCCTCGAATATTGGCAGGCAAAATCATCTCTGATCGAACATTCCACACCCCCAACCCATCTCCCACGGGTTGGGATTCTTCCTTAACCCCTTCGAATTCGTGTGATGGGTCCAACTGGGGCTCATGGGGAGAAAATTCCACCAATACCAATACTGGCACCATACTGGTCAAATTCGATCAACCTGACCCCACACCCAATAGATTCCATCACTTTCGAACCCTTTTGGCGAGCCACTTCCTGCCACTGAGCGGTAACGACACCGTTCACATGGGCATGCTCGAATCACTCTATTCGTCCCTCAAATTTTCTCTTTTCCTCAAACAAGAGGAAAACTATCTTGGGCCTGCCCCCTATTGCGACTTCAAACGCATAGCCCAAGCCCAAAAGACCCTCTGGCTCGCAGAGGTACAAACCCCACACTTCCCAGTTGACTTCGAAGAGACCAATAAATTGGTTCCCCTTCCTGAAGAGCCTGACTGGTTCACCGAGGTGAATAACCTTGCCATCAACACTCCTCATTTCCAATGGCAATACGGTTATTCTATCTATCCCACTGACAAGAGCAAAGCTCTGCAGCTCCTTGCGGCTTTCTCATTCCTGGATATCCACATCCTGGAAGAACAAGTCCCACTCACTAATTTCAAATGGGCTTGTGAAACACTGGTACTATGCTCCATCCCCTCCGCGGTTTCTTATCAAATCCACTGTTTCCTGGATTTCCTACCAGTGATCAGGTCATGGCTCGAAGCCAATACCGCTGCGTATTGCTTCGATCAAATCCTTCAAGATTATGCCATTGCCAAAGAAAGGATTGAGAAGTTGCATGACCAGATTGAGAACTTCACCGCTGAGTCCTTCGAAGTGGTGCCTGGCCATGCAGACAAAAAGCTTCGAAGGCGCTTCAAAAGACGACAAGTGAAGCGTCCCACAAAAGAGGCTAAGCTTCGAAGGAAGGCCAAAGCACTGGTGCTCCGCTTTAGGCCTCTGCTGGAGAAGAAATTGGAGTCAGACTCCAAAGAAGAAATGAGGAAAATGGAGCTGAAATTCCTCCAATTTGCATGGAACAAGTTCCACAGCCTTGTTACTTGGTCCTTTCCTCATTACTTCGAGAATAAAAAAGCAACTCCTCAGCACCCAGGCCCTTCGAAGGCCTAATTTGTATTTCTTTTCATAGAAACTAGGATTTCCCTTGTTTGCTCTTTTTTTGTGTAAATACGCAAATTTTTATTTTTGTAATCCAGTAGCAGTTTTTTTTTTGTTTAATGAAATTCCCCTTCTTTACCAATACGCTGGACTGGGACTTACTATTAAAATAGAAATTCTAATAATAATAACTCTTTAAAAGAGCAAAACCCAATCCCAGCGGACCCCAGGGTATGGGCCCACTATAGGCCTGGCCCACTTGCAGGAGTATAAAAGCGGAATTAATTCAAACCCATTCCTTACTCTACGCATTCGAGCATTTCAAACTCAAAACTCTCAAGAAAGAACAAAACCCTCTCTTCACTTCCTCTCCAACAACACCAAAACCAAACTAAATCGATGGCATCTTCCAGCAATCCAGCAGTCCGAGAGTATCCTACTCCCTCTCTGGCATTAAGGCGGTTCGTGTCAGGAAAAACACCAGGACCGACCGGAGAGCCCTACCTCGACGCCAGGGTCTTCATCCCAAACCCTAACGAGGAAGGTACTTACATTTTGGGTCCTCAACTCATAGGGGAAATCCCTGCTAACCTTTCCCTTTACTATCCTCGATTGGGGGAGGCCGAAATCCGGGCTTGTTCGAGCCTCGATTGGCAAAACTTCCCAAAGAAATCCTTCTCTTGCTGGCCCACATTGGACAAAGATTGGAAGATATGGACCACCCGTATGTTGGCTGCGAAGTCGGACGACTTAGAGAAGGTGGGTTTGAGAAGAATTATTACCCTCCTTCGAAGGGGGGTCCCACAAAATCCTTCTCTGATTCAGGCCGCTTTGGCCTTTTGGGACCCATCCTTCAACTTCTTTCGCTTTAACTGTGGCATGATGGCACCCACAGTTCTGGATGTTACCCAAATGCTGGGGCTTATTCCGTATGGCCCTCAATTTGACCCTTCCCAGGAGTATCATCCTCCCGAGGGCTTCACTCGTTTGACCGCTACAAATGGGGCCTTTTCCCACTTCTGTACCAGGGAACAGAAATTGGTAGGCGAAGTGACTGAAACAGAATTCTTCGCCTACATTCTCTACACTCTCTGCAAGCACATCTTCTGCCACTCTGGAAAAAGAGTGATGAATGAATTCGTTCCGGTGGCATTGGCACTTGCTAGAGGTGAAGAGTTTGACTTCGCCTCCTTCTTCCTTGGCCACGTCTACAAAGCTGGGTTCGACTTCTATCAGAAGGGTTTGAACTACTCACAGGGAGGCCCTCAATGGTTCATTCAACTATGGCTTCATGCCTACTTCCCTGAGTTGGGTCCCTTCAAAGCACCCACAGCTCTTACTGGCGTCGTCGAAGCGCCCAATGTTCATGGTGACAACTACGTTCACCCAGAGGACAACACAACACAGACCTTGGTGTACTACCTCTGCTTATTTGCTGGTCTTGCGTCAGACAGAGAGTGGCCCAACCCATTCCCTACTCTTGTCGGGCCAGCATGGTTGTTCGACATTCTGGCGGATAGACAAGGACAATCCTCTCTAGCTCTCCAAGCATGGAGCAACATTCTGACGAGCAGAGAGATCTTCATCTCTTCGTCGAACACCACCAAGTCCATAGCACATGCAGAAGTGTACTGTCCTGCACAATTTGCCAGACAGCTGGACTTCGTTCAAGGCATACCTACCCCTTGCTGTGGCTTTGCCAACATTTGTATGTCTGAACGATCACCCATCTCGGTCGAGCACTTCCTGACAGGGTTTGCTCAAGCTAGAAACGCATTGAGGAGAACAATTACCCAGGAGTTCAAGGAACCTGAGGTACGCACCACCCCTGCCTTTGACACCTGGTGGCACTCCAATTGCTCCTTCCTCTCAGGGATCAAACCCTACAAAAGGTTTCTAGCCCACATTGGGTTCGATAAATCTGAATTTGGTCATGGAGGAAAACATGACTCGTCCTCCTTTTCCTCTGATAATGCATTTGGCCTGGCTGGAGGGATCGAAGACATTGCTGGAGGTGAAGTTGAACAACAATTGACCCCAGTCGAAACCTCCCCAATCGCAATGGTCGTTCCTCCCTCTCCACCAAGAAGGCAATCTACGAGGGTAACATAGAAAAGAGGTAATTATTTCCGAACCTCCTCTCTTCTACTGAAACCAAACCTAATTACACTCCATTCTGCAGGTGCTACCTCTTCTTCAGGAAATGCTTCGAAGAGAAGAAAAATTACTTCTCCGCCCAAAGAAGTAATTCCGACCAAGCACTATCTTGAGCCCTCAGCTGCACCTCCAGGTTGGTTTCCTTCCCTCTAATTAGTCTTTTAATTGCCATACTATTTATCTGAGTCACCTTATCCCCTTCCTTTAGCTTCGAAGAGGACAAGGACCACTAGGAAGCGTGGCCCTCAGGTTTCTTCCAGTGATGAAGAAACAGAGAGTGACACAGAGACACTGGCCTTCAGGGGTACATTTCTTTCTCATTTATGATTCGGCACTCCCTTAAGCAAACTTTACTGTAATCGTAACTCTTGAGTCCAAACCAGGTGAAACAAGACAAGTGAAGGAAACCATCTCCTATGCGAAGAAAACAACCCCTCCCAAGAGGTCTGTTTCTCCAAAGAAGCCTTCCTCCCCAAAAGAGGTGAGCCAGTTTAAACTGCATACATTTTACGTGCCTCCTGTGCTCGTGTTTCACTGTTAACTCCTTTGTAGGTTCAAGTCACATCCCCTGTTGAGGCATTGGATCTAACTCCTGCTCCCTGTACTCAACAAGAAGTGATAGAGCCTTCACCTCAAATCTCAGAAGATGTCCCACAAGAGGTACCTTATGAATACTCACTTTTCGAATTGTGAAAGAATTCATACTAATTTACCTTTTTTTCCGCAGGCATCCCCTATTCAAACTCTTTCTGTACAGAAAGACTTTGCTGTAAAGGATACTGACATGCATACTTTGCTGTCATTCCTTACTGAGCCAACCTTTGCACAAGTACTGACCAGTCTGGCTCCTTCGAAGGCTGTGGGGCCACTTCCTATCCTTCAGAGAGACTTCCTCCTCACTCCCTTACCGGTTTCAGAGGAGGGGCCTCTAAGGACGAACCCTACTTTAGCTTCGAAGAGCCATACTCTTAGAAATGCTGAGGACCAAGGCTCCAGTTCAACCTCCTCCTCAAATCAGGTACTCTTGACAATCAGTCATACCTTTCATTTCCTGTTTTTCATCCCACTTAACTTTAACTCATAAACTTCATGCAGGTAACTGGCATGACTCTTCTTCCTGAAGACCATCCCACATCTTCCTCTTCTCCAATTGACTTGCCCTTAGTTGTTTTTGACATCTCTTTCTTTAAGAGCCAATTGGAAGAATTCTGCAACAAAATTGCTACTCCCACTCCTCTTATCTCTTCGAATCCCTTGGAAAGCCTTCAACAACTCTTGAGCCCCTCCACACCTCTTCTCTTGCCTTCTTTTAGGATTAACCATGTTCTTTCGAAGGAAGAAGTCCTGACATTAAAGAGTCTTCTGAGGACTCTAAACCAACTAGGACTTCCTATTTTGATTGAACACAGTTTAGCCTATCACTTCGAGGTGTGCTATCAAGCCTTACTTCTCTCCCAAGGTCTTCCAGTACCAATCAATTCCACTCTCCAAGAACATATCAAGCAATTTAGCGAATTGATTGCTCACAACTACTTCCTATCCGAGAGCATTGGCCCAACCCTCAAGAAGGTCAACAAGTTAGAAGCCAAAGCACTCGAGACCGCTTCTCGCTTATCTCTATATCAAGCTCGAAAGGATAAGCTTTCAGAGCTCGACAAAAAGATGCAGCGGTTACTAGAAGAACTGGAGAAAGTTAGGGAAGAGAGAGCTGAAGTTTCAAGGGGCTTCCCAGAGCTTGAGGGTGAAGCACTAATGGATGAGTCGATGCTCCCACGGCTTATTCCTTCCCTTCGAGAGGAACAGAGGAAAAAAGCAGCTCATACGTCCCTTTTGGATACTAACTTTAATTCTCTTCGAGGACTACTAACTACCATTTGTAATGTAACTAGTCCTTTTCTGTAACTTTACGCAGTTTGTACTTTATTCTTTCATTGAATATTCGATTCTCTTGGGCAAGTACATCCACAATTAATTCAAACCCTGTTTTCCACTTTCCATTACTCAGAAAGACTACTGTGCCAACGCTTCACCTACCATATCTTAAAGAGCCATAAATGAACATTCCCAAGCTTACTAGTATAAATAAAGGTCTTGGGAAAAAGAAAACTTACCCAGCATCTTCTTCCTCCGCCTTCTCTTCTTGTAGCAACTTCCACACAAGCTTTCCAGTTAGGGCTCCAAAGAAACCCATCATGAAACCTCTTCCCCTGTTTCTGAAGAAAAGCCTCCAAACATAGCCACATCATTTCTTACGAAATTTCCCTTACACCCCAAGGCTTCTGGGTATAGCCACATCATTTCTTACGATGTGGATGTATCCAGCGGTCGCTTCGAAGACCAAAGATTCTAACCAATAATGGTCTTCGAAGCCCACCTACCTACCAATGGAGCTATGAGCTTCCAACTGTGATTCCCGGAGCTCTATATCCCTACCAATAATTGGTAGAGAGATTGGATCAAGTCTCAGTGAAGCTTGGTCCTAGTCTTTGTATTTCAGTTGGATTATCCCTAGAGACTCAGTTTTGATCCCTAGGGACCCAGCTTCGAGATACTAATAGACCCTAGATAGGTTTCTCGATGTAATCCTTTATGCAAATGTAATGGATCCTTAGATAGGTTTCTTGATGTAATCCCTTGTAACTTTCTGAGTTGATGAAATGAAAAGATGCTTATTCTCTATTTACATTTCCAACGCTGGCTTTGCCCAATGAACTGGTAGTTTAGCCCTTCGCTACTGCTTCGCTTTGCTTCTGATGCTAAATACTAATGTGGACGTAATAAGCATAAAGAAACTCAAAGAAGCAAAAATTCCTTCACCAGCATTTTTATATTATTTACCCTGGCTGGGTTTCTGCTTCGAAGCCCTTGAATAAATAATAAACAATGTTGACGACGCCAAAACAAGCTGGCTCTTCGAAAACCAAACGCATACGGTCTAAATTAATTAGTCCAACTTATCAACTTCCCGAGGCTTTCCAGCCGTCTCCTTATGAGTTGCAACCCATTAATTATGCCGCCCAAACGTTCTCAGACCCTTCGTCTTCTGAGCCTCACGTATTTCCATTCATCAATGCCCATAACTACTGAAGTGGGTTCTTTGCACCCGTATGATTATAAATACACCAATGCGTTAACAGAACGGTGCACTCTCTCTTTCACTCTCTCCCGCTCCACATATCCAATCATGGACGCTAATCAGCCCATGCTTTCCGTCGAACTGGCGACCGAGATGACCAAACTGGCCAACATGCTTATGGAACTCAAGAGAGAGATCCAAACAGAGCTCCAGGCCCTTCGAAGTGAGGTCGAACAGCTTCGAAGCCAGCTAGTGTGCGTGGAGACAGCCTCACGTCTCTGCTTGGCTAGGACCTGGGATGATCTCTCATCCGTCCTTTTGGCTCACGAAGCAAAAAATCCCCCGGAGAGAGGATCTTCTTAAAGATTCTCCCTTGGGACTGTGAGGATCACCCATGATCTTCATTTTTGCTTTTTAGGCCGGAGGGATTTTTCCTGTTCAGATCCACTTGGATCTGTTTGTATTTATTTTGCTCAGATCCGCTTGGGTCTGTTTCAACCCATTTGGGTTTTTCTTTGTTTTGTCATTTCATAAATATAATGGAAATTTGGTTGGCAATACTTGACTCTTTCATGGCTTCGAATACCTAATATGACACACTGGCTGAAGTGTGATCATATAAGAACTTCAAAGAAAAGAACTTCTGGTATCAAAACCAATTGAAATCACACCACTATACAACCATTGCCTCGGATTTGGGATTCGCTTTGGTTTTAGCTTAAAAATAACCAAACCCCATCGAAAACCTCAGAAACCTTCCTTCGAAAGCTGTCTTCTATGAAAGGATTCCCATATAGATGGTATATAAGCTTTGAGATGCCTCCCATTGATTTTCCTTCGATGAACATAACCATCCAGATTTCTTAAATGATAGGCTCCTCCTCTCAGCACTCTATGGATTTGAAAAGGCCCTTCCCATGTTGGCGCCCATTTTCCTAATCCATCTCTTTTTACCCTCCTATCCCTGATAGGAAGAATAACCTTCCATACAAGATCCCCTTCATCAAAGCTTCGAAGAGCGACTCTCTTATTATAACTCCTTGCCACTCTTGCCTTTTGCAACATGATTTGATTTAAAGCCTTTATCCTGGCTTCATCAATGTCTTCTAACTCCATGTGCATGGCTTGATGATAAGACCCTGCATCCAAATTATTTTGACATGCTACTCTTTGTGATTTTACAGTAATCTCCATAGGCAACACAGCATCATGTCCATAAGTTAGTGCGAATGGAGTCGTGCCTGTGCTAGTCCTCTTTGTATTTCTATATGCCCACAAAGTGTCAAGTAACAACTCATGCCAAACCTCTGGATTCTGATCCACCATTCTTTGAATCCCCCTCTTAATAATCTTATTGGTTGATTCTGCTTGACCATTTGACTGAGCATAATAAGTGCTGGTATATATTAATGAAATTCCATGATTACTAGCAAAATTCCTTACCAGCTTTGCCTCAAATATAGAACCATTATCCACTGTTATCGTTTGAGGGCTTCCAAACCTGTATATGATTCCTTTTATGAAATCAATAACATGGGTTTGCTTTACCTCCTGAAAAACTTGTGCTTCCACCCACTTTGTAAAATAATCAGTTGCCACTAAGATAAACTTATGCTTCTCCAACGAAGGAGGATAAATCATCCCAATCATGTCCATGGCCCAACCCCTGAAAGGCCATGGTTTTATCACATATTGCAAATCCGTGACTGGCAAACGCTTAAGTGGACCTGTTTTCTGACAGGCTTGACATCCTTTTGCATAATCTATACAGTCTTTGAGGATGGTAGGCCAATAATAACCATACCTCCTTATCAACCACCTCATTTTTATGCCAGCTTGATGTGCTCCACAAATTCTTTCATGCACTTCAGCCATTACCTTAAAGGCACTTACCTTGTTTAAGCACTTCAACAGAAGGCCATCCATCCCTCTCTTGAATAGCTCATTGTTGTACATTATGTAGTTTATTGCTTTCAATTTGGTTGCCTTGTCTGCAACACTATCTGGTTTGGTCAGATATTCGATCAATGCTTGCCTCCAATCAACTCTTTGACTAGTGGGGACATTAATTTCCAAAACTTCGAAACCAGTTATTCTGTTTTGTAGCATAGGCAGAGATTTCCTCAAAGTTAATTGACAAAACTCCTTTTCATTTTCTGATATAACTCTGAAACCAGATGCCCTTTGAGCTATTTCATCAGCTTCTTCATTAAAGAATCTGGGAACATAAGTTAAAGTGAGCATATAGAACTGATCTATCAACCTCTTGGCCTGTTGATAATAAATTATCAACGCTGGACTAGTGCACTTAAACTGTCCATTTAGCTGATTTATCACTAACTGAGAATCTCCAAAAACTTCAGCAACACTCACTTTCAGGTTAAGTAAAATTTCTAATCCTATGATCAACGCTTCATATTCTGCCTGATTATTGGAGCATTGTCCCTCATTTAGTCGAAAACCATATTTGGTTTTCATCCCTTGGGGAGATTCAATAACTATGCCTACTCCAGCCATCTGAGCTGTTCTTGACCCATCGAACCATAAATTCCATGGCTTAATCTCGACCACAGTGGCTTCTAACGCTTTTGGTGTCTCAAGCTCATTTGGATGATCAGCTAGAAAGTTAGCCAATGCCTGGCCTTTTACTGACTTTTGTGGTACATATTCAAGACAAAACTCAATCAAAGACACTATCCATTTCCCAATTTTCCCACTAAGCACTGGCTTCGAAAGCATGTGCTTAATTACATCAGTTTGAGAAATAACATAAGTTACTCTAGGCAACATATAATGCCTGAGTTTCTTGGAAGCATAAAACAAAGCTAAACACAATTTCTCTACTGCAGCATACTTGCATTCACAGGAGTTTAGGAACCTACTAAGATAATAAACTGCTCTTTCCTTGCCATCTTTGTTGTCTTGAGCCAACAGTACTCCTATTGAGTCGTGTGTTGCAGCTAAGTACAACTTCACTGGCTTTCCTTTGATGGGAGGTGCCAAAACAGGAGGGTTGGCTAGATAGCCCTTGATGGCTTCGAAGGCCTCATCATGCTCTCTGGACCACTTGAATTCTTCCCCTTCCTTCAATTTCAACAAAGAAGAGAAGATTTTAGTTTTCCCTGCAGTGTTAGATATAAACCTTCGAAGGAAATTTAATTGACCAAGAAACCTTTGCAGCTCCTTCTTTGTAGAAGGAGGTTTGGCTTCAATAATAGCCTTTGCTTTGTTCTTGTCCACTTGTATTCCTCTGTTGTGGACTAGATACCCTAGAAATTTTCCAGCTGACACTCCAAAAGAACACTTTTCTGGATTCAATTTCAACTGATAATGCTTCATTTGTTGGAATGCCTTCTCCAAATGTTTCAAATGATCCTCATTGGAATTTGACTTTACAATGATATCATCTATGTAACATTCAAGAAAACCTCCAACCAAATTATGAAAAATGGCATTCATAGCCCTCTGGTACGTGGCTCCAGCATTTTTTAGTCCAAATGGCATTTTGACCCATTCAAAGATGCCAATATTACCAGGGCAGGCAAATGCTGTTTTATGCACATCTTCCTTTGCAATACAAATTTGATTATATCCCGAATGCCCATCCAATATGGATAATATCTTGTGTCCAGCTGAACCATCCACAAGTGTATCCACATTAGGCATTGGATATTCATCTTTAGGAGTTGCAGTATTTAGGTTTCGAAAATCAACACAGATCCTGATAGTACCATTCTTTTTAGGGACTGGAACCACATTGGATAGCCATTCGACATACCTGGCTGTTCTAATAAAACCTGCATCTAGAAGCCTCTGCATCTCCTTTTTAACTCCTGCAATAGTCTCTGGACTCATCTTCCTGGTTGGCTGCTTTACAGGTTTGAACTGTGGCTTGATAGGCAACCTATGCTCCACCAATTCCCTGTCCAATCCAGGCAGTTCCTTGTAACTCCATGCAAAGCAATCTTTGTTTGCTTTTAATAGTGCTACCAACTCAGCTTTCACCTTTGGTTCAAGCTGTTTGTTAATGAACACTGGATTGGGGTTTTGTTCATCCCCCAATTCTACTTCCTCCAGAAGGTCTTGAGCTTCGACCTGCCCTGGAGAAACACTCTTGATTTCCTCCTCTTGAGGCTTACCATCGTGCATAACATCTTCCCATATATTATCTTCTTGAATCTTCTGCTCGATCCCCAAAGCAACATATCTCACCAAAGCCAAAGAGTTGGCCTCTTCTTCTGCCTCTTCCTTGGACTTACATCCAAGCAGTATCATCTTTTGGGGTGTCTGATTCATAATCAACAGTTTGTTTCAGCTTTGATTTCAGCTCTGCCAATTCTCCCAGTTCCATCTCGTTGGTTGGGTAAGTGGCTGCTTGCAGTAATTCACTCAGAGGAACTACATCTGATTTGTACATTTCAGCTTCAGCAAAATTTGCTGTGGCACTAAATGGATGTGGATCAGCTTTGACTCCTTCAACACCCACTTCTTTGCCTTTGTCATACTTGACAATCATTAATTCCTGATGCATGGAGGAAGGGATACATCCATTAACATGAATCCAATCTCTTCCCAATAAAGCATTATATTTAGCATATGTGTCAACTACAAAAAAGGCAGTATCAGTCTCTATTCCTCCTACTGCCAATCTAATGGAGATGATTCCCCTGGCATGTTGACTTTCCCCAGTAAATCCTGCAATGGATGTGCTAGTTGGAATCAATTTTGCCTTTCCTTTCCCTAGCTTTTTCAAGGTTTGGAAAGGCAAAATATTCACTGCAGCTCCATTGTCCACTAGGATTCTGTTAAGTGGGACTCCATCGAAATATGCAGTAATATATAATGGACGCAGATGTTGTCTCATTGCATTAGTAGGTAATTTAAATGGATATGAAATCTCCACATAATTTAGATCTATTACCAAAGGATATTCGACGTCAGACATGGACTCCGGGACAAAACAAGCACTTTCTTTTGAGCTTACCTCCAAACTCTCTTGACTCTGCTCAATTTCACATACCAGGTTCCCGTCTATCTCTATCTGAGCCACTTCTTCCAGATCATAGTTATTACATATGATGTTCAATTCTTCATCACTCAATGTCTCTTCGAAGTCAACTGGCTTGTCCAAGTTCGACCAGGCATCACCTTGGCCCTTCGGTGTCTGGCCATTCTTGAAGAAATCCATAGAGCATGGATACACCATATTCACCTGCACTTCTGGCTGCTTGCCAAATTGGATTGTTGCCCTTTCTTTGGCTGGCTCCAGTGTCTCGGTTTCCTTAACCTCCTTGCTCTCCACCTCTTGCGCTGATAGTTCCATAGGTGAAGAACTTCCTTCGATCCCTTCTTGTTCTACCAACATGGCTTCGAGTAACCCAGACTGGTAACTAGCCAATGAATTGGGAGAAGGTGGATCAAGATCTTCTTCGAGCATGGCCGATGCTACTTTCTTCAAAGTCTCTCTCTCATGACACTGGGCTCGAAATTCTTCTGGGTCCCTCTTAACCCTGTCAAACCGTGGATTAGGCCTTGCTCCCCTGCCTGATTCTTCCCCCGTTGAGGATTCTCCTGATTGGAAAAGCGTGTATTTTCTCTGGAGCTTCCTCTTCTGAGTTCTTGAAAGCAATGGAACCATTTGTGGTATTTGGGACTTGGGATCCCTGATTAACACCCAGTTTCCTGAGTTCGAGGCTGGTGGTTTGAAAGTTCTGTTCTCATTCCTGTTGGAACTTTTGTATCCTTGGAACAGATCTGGCTTGACTTGCTTGAGAAACCAATCAGGAACCCCTTTCACCAAAGTGAATTCCTCTTGTGTGGCTTCTCCTGGTGCCTCACCTGTCTGACCAATATTGGCCTTCTTCGAAGGTGGCAACTCCCTTCTATGGATGGCTGGGACGGGGCTAGTAGGCACGTCTCTCTTTGGTGCCAACCAAGGCTTACTGTCACTTAGCCTTGCTTGCACTGGAGCCAATCTCTTCATTCCCATCTCCTTAGGGAAAAAACTCACGCCCTTTCTATCCAAGTCTTTAAAAACCAGATAGTTGGCCCTGCAACCTACACACAGGCACTCCAAAAATGAAGCTTCCAACATGGGCAAATGATTATTACCTGGGAATCTCTGTGAAACCAACCCATCACCATTTCGTTTATAGGGCGTTGGCCTCATTCCCATGCCTCGAGGATAACAAGCGTGTGGCCTGCCTCTTCCATATTGAACAGTATTCATGTTCACTGGTGCCTCCTTATCCTGCCAATACTTCTTGACAGTTCGAGCCAGTGAGGAGGGCACATTGGTGTTGACTTCTTCTACCTTTGGAAAAGGCGTTGTATCAATTCCCATAGTCTTCTCTGGAAATTTGATCCTTCCTTTCTTGATTTGTTCTTGAATCCTGTCACGGAAAACATTACACGACTTAGTTGAATGGGACCAAGAATCATGCCATTTGCAATAAGTCTTCCCATTCTTTTCCTCTGCTGTGGGAAGTTTCACATTCGAAGGCAGCTTGATAATTTTCTTTCTTAACAAGAAATCAAAAATCTCATCTGCTTTTGATATATCAAAAGAATATACTTTAGTAATCTCCTTTTGTTTGAACTTCTGTCCTAGAGATACATTCTTTTGAATCAAAGGCTCACACACACAAGGATCATGCTCTATAATTTCTGCAGCAACGATCTCATAATTGGGATCCCTATAATACGTAGGGTAAGAGGAATTATGTCTGTCCATGTCCTCTTCTAGTAGTGATTCATATCTAGCCACTTTATAGGTTAGATCTGCAAAGTCTCTAAACTCTGTAGAATCAAACCTCTTTCGAAGCTCTCTTTCTAAACCATCTTGCGCTAATCTTACGAATTCTGCCTCTGGCAGTCGAAGTTTGCATTTGGTCTTTGCTCTTTTGAATCTAGATATGAAATCTGCTACTTTCTCATCTGGTTTATGCTTCAGCCTTGCTAAGTCTGCCATAGAGACTTCAGGCTCAGCATTAAAGAACTGCGCATGGAATGCCTCTTCCATCTGAAACCAATCAGTTATTGATTCTGGTGGCAAGTTAGTATACCATGCAAAAGCTGGCCCGGACAAAGAATTTGGAAATAGCTTCAACTTCATGAAGCCATTTTGAGCCAAATTCTTGCACTGGGCAGAAAACCTTGCAATGTGCTCTATAGAGGACTGTCTCCCATCCCCATAGAACAAGGTAAAATCTGGGATTTTAAACTCTCGAGGGATTTGGAAAGTCGTGTCTACCCATTCTGGATATGGTTTTCTATAAATTTGGGGTTGTACCCCCCGAGTTCGAGGTCCACAAACCTCTTGTATGAGACCCATGACTTGGTCCCTTAGTACTGGATTGCCTATGAGGAAGTTTTGCTCCTGATTTTCAACAGGAGGTTCTGGTCCTATGAAACCATCTTCATAAACTCCCCTTGTCGTGTCTAAATCCCCTTGTCTCTCTCTAGGGATCCTTCCATACGGTGCAGGTTGCATTTCATCAAATGCTTCATTAGTTCGAACAGACCTATGGGTTCCATAAGCCGTCGTAAGAGGATTCTTGGTAGTTGGGACTTTTTGGCGAGGGTGTCGTGGGTTTTCACCCCTTCTCTCGGGCTTACGAACCAATTCTGGTTCTGAATCATCTTCCAACTCCCCAAATGTGGGTTCGAAGAGAGGATTCATACTCTGTCTTTCTCTGGTATTCCTTCGAACCCCTATGTGAACACTACGAGGCTGTCTTGGAATCTCTAAGACAGGTTCTGGAGGTCTCACAGGCTCATACCAAGATTGTGGTATTTCTTCTGGATACATCTTTTCCTTACCTGTTCTAGATTTCATTCTACTTCTACCAACATCCTCTCCAAGCCTTCCTTCGAAGGGACTTTGGTGAGTGTTCGAGTTGGCATGATTAATTAGCCCATTATCCCCTGGGCTATTTCCTGCTGCCTCTAAGTTGGGCAACCTATTTTTCATGCTTTTGATCATGGCCCTTTGAGTTTGGGCCATCTCTCGAAAAGCTACCATCATTTCTCTAAACACTTCCTCTCTGTCATGGTCTTTGCCACTGGCTTGTCCTCTTTGGAAGCTTGGAAGTACTTCCTCAGGAGGTGCCTCGTAAGAGGGCTCTTCATAAAGAGGCTCTTCGAGTTCTGAAGCCAATTGAGGAAAAACAGGATTCGTTGGCGTTCCTAACTCTGGTACCTGTTCTGGCACAGCTTGTTCTTCTGGCGCTAAATCACCCATGGGTGTTCCTATTTGCTTTCGAAGTCTTGGCATTTTGACACCTTTGTGTCCCACCGGGCGTGCCAAAAATTGTTTGGGCTGAATTAGCTCAATCAAATGGCAAATGATTGTGTGCGGGCGTGCCAGAAAAGAAATAACTTCACAGATGAAATTACTCTTTTCAAATTGATTTGAAATAACTAATCTCAATCAGGCAATTGTGTTATCCGTTCGATTACCTCAACTAAGAGGATTTTTCCTTAAGGTATCAACCAAATAAAAGATTGACGCGCTTCGAATCAGAAAAGATGATTGAACACAAACAAACCTGAATTTAATCAAAGGTAAATTTGTATACAAACACTCTTAAGACTCTTCTAAGAACAATACAGTAAAATAAGCACACTGAATTTAATCAAAAGTGGACTTACAAACGACTATTCTCTGGTAAGAAAAGAACTTACAAGAAGATAAGAGAACTTGAATTTAATCGAAAGCAATCTTACATGCAAATAAGCCTTCAACTTACAAAAAGATCCTACTTTAAACTAAACTAATCTAAGATAGATCTCTGAGCAATCATTTTGTATGAGTTGTCAGATGATATGAATTTTTGTGGGGGCTTCTCTCTTCACTTCACTTCTTTATTTATAGACACGGGGTCTGCCTTCGATCTCCACGTCTTCGACTGATACCCACGTTGGCCACAATAAACGGTTGAGGGGACCTTCGAACGGTTACCTTGATATTTCCAGAATTCCTTCTCCCTGCTCGCTTCGATCGTGGTGCTCATGGCCGCCTCTTGGATCGTGATTCCTATTTTCAAGCAACGTGAATTAATGCAACACGTCTGCTTCCACAATGATTCCCTGTAATTGATTCTAATTCCAGTTATAGAACAGGGCAGCGAGGGCACCGTTCGATGATCGTAAAGTCTAAATCAACGATTAGATCCAATAATCTCCCAAACCAGCGTTTAATTACTCCTCAAACGACACCGGTTCACTTTAAAACGACACCGTTTGACATAAAAATGGTATCTCCCTTAATTTCCGCAATCCTCTGTAATTGGTACTCGACTGGGACAGGCTCCATACAACCGCCGTACCGTTCGGGGCCACGTGGAATTTTTTCATTGGGTGGCACTTTTTAGGATGTAAACAGGAAAGAGTAAGTACTTATTTTGGAGCTTTCTTTCACAAAATTTAAATAAGTAGCTTATTTTCACATTTTCAAACTAAAAAATAACGTAAATAAAAAATAATTTTTAAATTTTTTTGTACTGTCTTAAAGATCTCAATGAGATATATCAAACATGATCCATAGTGATAGAAAAATTATTTGCATAAGCACATGATTTTTGAGTTTGAAATTACTTTTTTAAAAAATAAGTACTTATTCACACTTTTCTGGGACACACCTTATTATTAGACAAAAAAATAAGTTCTTATTCCGGTTCTAGAACGAGCTCTTTTGACCAAGCAAGAACATTTTCAACCCGCACCTCTTTTGTTTTTTTTGTTTATGAAGAAACTACTATCATAAATAGAAGAGATTAAACCTGGGGTATTCAACACCACTTGCATCATCAAATGCTTGATTACTAATACAACTTGGAATAGAGATAAAAGAGAAAATCCTATGGCAAGTTTCTAGCTTCTCGCACCAAGATGTACGTCCGTGTATTTGTTGTCCTCCCTACCGATACGCTTCAATGGAGGGGACCCTAATTGATGAAACATTGACCCGTGCTCACGGATGGAAAGTGTGAGATGGTGATTGTCATTATCCAAGACTGGAATTAATTGGACAACCTGGAAAGCATTAACTTCAATTTCCACTTTAGTATATTCCGTGCTAAAAGAAATTTCAAGCCCTCCTTAAAGTGCATACATCTCTGCACATAGGAATTGGAGAAAACCTAATTTGCAGCACAAATCGCCAATCCATTTACCAAAAGAATTGCGAATACTGCCTTCTGCCGCCCGTTGTGGCCTCCGAGTTGTAGCTCGAGCCACTGCCATCTAGTGTTGGGTTTAAAGGTACCATGTGGAGGGCAGGGGTAGGCGAACCGAAAAGGGTGTTGAGAGGTTGGGACGGTGTTGGTTGATTGCTAGGGTGGACGAGGAATAGTTATTGAAAGCTTTCCTTTTTAAGGTTGGGAAAGTGTTGGTTGACTGCTAGGGTGGACGAGGACTAGCCAGTTAAGCTTCCCTTGAGCTAGTTTTGTCAGTGAGTTGGCAGGATATATTAGCCATAATTGAAACGTAGGTGATACTCCTTGGCCTTTCATAGATTATTAATTAAGAGCATGCGAATTGAATAAAAGTTGATCAAGAAAACTACAGTTAATAAAGGCAATTTGGGCATTTTTTTAGGTGCCTAGAGTGGAGGCTAATGTAGAAGTTGAACAGTGATATATGGGCGGTTTTTAAAAATGGGGACTTCGAAGAAAAAGGTGTTAAGACTCGTGATTGAAGAAAAAGAGAAAAAAATCTGTGTGCGAGCATTTAACTCGGTGAATTTGAATTTCTCAGGTATAATTGGTTGAATTTATGGAGCCGCCTCTGTTGTTGTGTGATTGCTTGTTAGTTTGTTTTTTCTTTTCTTTGTCATTGTCATAATAGCTTTGTTTTTCTTGCGAGAGTCCAACCAAAAATAGTTAACCGTGGCCATTTGAGTTTCTTTAAATTATGGTAGATGTATAGCCAAAAGCTACCTTTCCATTTTAGCTTTATTTTTCGTGTTGTATTACTCCCGTAAACCATCTTATTTTCTATTGACGTTTATTCTTGCACCAAAAAAAAAGAAAAGAAATAAAATAGAAAACAGGAAAAGGTAAAAAAGGATGGAAATGGACTTTTCCTCCACGCGGAAATGGACTTTTCCTCCACGCAAAGTGCCAATATTTCTTGACCTGTGAATAAAAAGTTGGAAAGTCTTCTCATATGCTTACAAACTGGACACTTTTTTTTTTGGTCACCTTTATACATTAGTGGTGCTGAGGGAGTCAGTAGTTAGTATGTTAGTTCACAGGAGGTTCAGAGGATATCCAAAGCCCTAGACACCGGTCGTGCCTCCCGCGGGGCTTGAACTTGCGTCTTCACTTTGGAGGCAAATGAGCTAACCAACTAGGACAAGCTTGGTTTCTCTAACAAACTGGACTTGAGGACCACAGGTAGCCCAGGAAAGAATCTTTCATGGAGAATGTCTGATAAACTTTCTTCTTCATTTTTTTAAAATTTATCCGAATGTGTGATAATCATCAACATAAATATATGTGACGGTTCAACAAAGAGGGGAGAGATGGGGCTTAGTTGGCAGAGGTTTCAGCTTAGCTACCTCGTATTTCAAGAAATTTGACAAGATATACACACACGAATATGGAGATAGAGTCGGTGCAAGTCACTAGTTTAAGAAATCATGACAACACGGGACTCAATGGACGACCGCGGGTTAATAGAAAAAGATTTTGCGTAATTAGCGTAAGTTATATATTCTTAGGACACATATTTACAAACGTTGAGAAATGTTTTCAGAACAGAGCTTCGAGAATTTTGGATTCAAATGGACAAGGTGAGTGTAGTAACATCCTCTAAAACACTTTCGAGTTTCAAATTGAAAATGAAGATCGAGATTAAAAAACATAGACATTCCAAAACTGTGCAATAGAGTGGCGTTAAATGGTCAAGTATTTCCCCTTTGAATGTGCTGCCTGCCATATTTGGCTTCAAGGCAATCACAAAAACCTTTTAACGCCTCGAACCACATCCCATCCCCACCCCTTGACACCACTATCATTCCAATAAGTCTACAGCGCCCGACGCTTGACGATTTCCTAGTCCTAAATTATTGGGTTGCCCCAAGCGTAGGGCGAAAATCGACGCAGCATAATATCCGGTAAATCCGAAGTCGAATCCACTGAGACAGTGATGTGTGCTAACTAAAAAACTCGGATTGTTACTAATTAAACTGGCTCTTAGGTAGCCACCCATTGACAATTGATTGTGATTAACTAAAACCTACGAAATTAATTGTTCTTTCCAAATAATTAAAAAGAGGTACAGTCGTAGGGTTCATAGCAATTGTAACCAGTTCGAACTAACCTGCTCCATTCGGTGTTCTTAAAAATGTTCAATTTTACATTGAAAAAGATACCCCGCAAGATGCAAAACCTTAGGGTCGCCGTTTACTCATGCACAGCGAAGAATGAGTTTTGGATCCCCATTCCCCGTTCACATGAGCTCTGACAATGCCCGGGTTCGTTCACGGGAAGTATTTTTCAATCTAAAATCGTTTTCTTTATTATTTGAAATTAAAAGCAGTGCCCGAATTGGTCACGGTGTGCTAATCACCCCACGACCTTACCTATACGACTACTCACTCATTATTAAGCAAGAAATAAAAGAAACCCTAATTTGAAACATAATTTCTATTATGTGAGATGAAAAACAAACAAGAAAAACAAACTAATCAAATACCACCAGTGAATAACTTTTATAAAGAACAGAAATTAAAACGAGTAATTGAGCAAAACTTAAAAATAACTTGAAGGAAAACAAAACTCAAAAGAAACTAAACAAACATTCGAAACACAAGAATGGCAACCTCGCTCCTCTTGATCTCCACCGCTCTTCCGCGTGATTTCAAGAAGATATCACGGTAGCCCCTTTCTTCATTTTGTCCGTGGGAAACAGTGATGGCAGCCCTCGTTCCCTGATGTGCGTGCGTCGGGATCAGTCAGCAAAAGCCCTCGCCTCCTTTTGAAAGCTCCTACACACACAAATTTCTGTACACAGATTGTGCACAGATTTCGTTGTGGGTCCCACCACGGGTCCCACACGAACCATCTGAGCCGTTCATTAAATATAAAATACTCCGATACCTATAGGTGCTTCATCCAACTATCTAACTTTTCATTCAGATTTTCGGATAATGAAAAGTTATATGGTTGGATCGAGCATTTATAGGCATTGGATTGAGCTAATTTTTTAAAGAGACCCTTGAAAAAATGTTTTACATTTAATGAACGACTCGGATGATTTGTATGGAATCCGTGATGGGCCCCACAATAAAATCTGTGCACAAATCTGCTGTATGGATAGACTTTCTGCCTCCTTTTTATATTCCGTGCCGTGTAAAACCTTTTTTTAGACAAGAAGTCCTAGTATTGGCCCATTGATAATCTTTATTAATCAGATTACCTCTCGGCCTCCACGTTTCCTTTGTGTCCACGAGCCATATTCCAATTCTCCAAAATCAGCCCAACATCATTGGCCCATGATAATTTCCGGCCACACCAACGTGCAAAGGTTAGCAGGAATTTGATCCAATGCTTCTCGCTTTATTTTATCTATCTCTTGATTAATTTCATCGGCGCCGGCTTTGCTTGAAACAAAATAAAATTCAACTTGGCACTTTAGCTCCAAATATTATTCATCGGCTCCATGAGTTTTGAAACATAAATAATAAGTATCAAACCTCAAGTAGCGTACTAAATTGATATAACAAGTTTAAGTTATTGGACGTAAATAGGCGTATTTACGCACCTATCACCCGAATCCAGCTCCCGACCCAACCCACGATGCTGACGTGACGGGTGGACCCATGTCAACTACGACACCATTAAAATAAATAAAAAAACGCACTGGAAAAAATGACACTCTCCTCTCCTCATGCTAACCTCTCTCTGTGCGTCCTACCACCACCACCACAACCAACCCCCATGCCGACGCCCACCGCCACACCATCAACTCTGGTCAGACACTACCGTCTCCATTGTTGCCAGACCAAACACACCAGGACGCCACTGTCTCCATTGTTGGTTAACCAAACACACCAGGACACCACCCAACGCCAACCACTTCTGACTTGTTCTACCTGACCGAGACCACCAATGCTGCCACCTACAAGTGCCGACATCGCCCCTTATCTCACCAACGGCAATCGTTCTGTAGGACTCACACGGGTCCCACATACATGATTAGAGAGTCACTCAATTAGTTTGTATACGTACCTAGGGCGATATTTGTATACCTCTAGTTGCTTGCTAGAAAAGAACTCTTGTAAGATTTGTTAGCGATTACGTTCCCGTATACCTCTAATGTAGGATTAACAATGTGAATGTGAACACTTAAGAGGGTCAACTATGCTGGTCATCCGACCCATCTTTTTCCCTCAGTAAAAATAATGGAATAAATAATGAGATAATAGTTGGTGGAGGAACACTTTTCCCCTCAGTAAATTAAAGGAATAAATAATGAGATAATAATGGGTGGAGGGAATATTTTTTACGAAGGCCAACACTACAGTTTAGATAGTCTCTCATATGCATATGGGTACCTAATGAGCACGCAAATAGTCCAACCCTAATTAATGGGTGTTCGAGTCAGTTTTCGCACATTTCAATTAATTTTAGAGCCAATTCCACCACCCATTTGCGAGGCGTCTCGATTAAGTACAAAAGACCATTTCATCACATATAGTTTTACGGATTTCTAAAGTAAAATCGTATGAGCAGTTGAACATGGCTTTATCGACAATCAACCAAACATGCAAACTACGGGTCCGAAATTATAAGCTCATCCAGTCCAAAATCACTTATCGATTTGGAACCTAACATTTGTTGCTGGGTATAGAGAGAAAAAAATCATTCACTCAACTCTGATTTCATTAATCTTTAAACAAAATACATAGAAGGAAAATTTTCTTTTATATCCCTTCAATTTTTACGCGAATTTCACTTTAGTCATTATGTTTTCAATTTGGACAATATTATCCTTGCAATTTCAATTGAGTTTTAATGTGACCCTTCGTACCTTTCTGTCCAATTTTTTGACAGAAAATAGCCATGTGCGGTACACGTGAGTAGTTTACAACGGTGTATTGGTCATTCCATTCCACCCATCCCCCACGAAATACCCAGCTTTGGCAAAATCCCCAAAACGAAAAAAAAAAAAAATCCAATTGGAAAATGATGTGAGTTGTTGGTTTCTGAAGCAATTTGAGAACAAAGAAACTTGGTTCCGATGTCAATGGCGGCATTGATAGAGCAGAAGCTAGTGAACGAGCCGTTTGTGTTGATGCGGTGCAAGTCGAAGCCATTGAGGACAATGGCGGTAGAGACTTGTTTTTGAAAGAATAGGAAGCTCAAGCCACACCGCCGTGCCACATTATTTTGCAATACTCCGTAATTTTATTGAGTTTTCAGAAATGGACATTTTAGAAAGTCAGTAAATGTTGTTCCTCACATTAAAATACGTGTATTGCTTCTATGGCGTTCTTCAACTAAAAGCTTTAAAATTACAGAGAACTAAAGCAACTAAGACGTACTGGATTGTTCTTCACAAAAAAAATACCCAATTCCTATTTAAACCACAATCGTTTTTAACCATCTTCACTACATCTAAATTCACAATTAGGTTTTGCTCAAATAACTTGATATTCTGTGCATTTACTTGGGTCAAGAACAGGATCAACTTAAAAATAGAAAGAGAAATAGTTCATTTGGGTCTCAAAACAGGGGTGTTTTTTTTGGTACATTAAACAGAGGTATAGGACTATGGAGAGAGAGAGAGAGAGAGAGCAGAATCGAAAGAGAGAAAAAGAAGAGCCAATTTTGAGGGAAGAGAGAATTCATACGTGTTTGTAAAGGTTGGGGTTTTTCAAAGCATGGGGTTTTTCAAAGGAAGGAGGTGGAAGAGGATGACCAATATAACATTGTAAAGTTGTCACTTGTATCTCACATGACTATTTTCCGTCAAAAATTGGACGGAAAGGTACGAAGGATTCACATTGAAACTCAATTGAAATTGCAAGGATAATATTGTCCAAATTTAAAAAAGAAGGACTGAAGTGAAATTCGGGTAAAAAAATCGAAGGGATATAAAAGAAATTCCCCCTAAAAAAATTACATAATTTCACTCCTCTTAATCACACACACTCATCCCCAAATTCAATACATACACATACAACCTATATATAATCATGTTCAACCCTAGCCACACAAATAAACCAACGCTCAACCAAAAAACTAAATACCAGACAACCCAACTCTCCTCCAGCCTTGGCTCCCATCTCCTTTGCTCTCATCTTCTCCTGTCTCTCCAATCAATCACACATAAGGCCCACAAACAATAATCAAGATTATCGCTTGATAAACATTCTCTAACACAAATTAACAGACTACTCTTAATCTACCTTGCATAAGGACCACCAATCAAACTTTCAGTCATGACATAATCTGTATTTTCGGATGCAGAATTGTGCTCTTCATTCTCCTTCCAAGCCCTAGCACGGGCTTTCTCCATCTCCAAACACTCTTTTAAATTTACCACAACTTGTCTCATCTTTAGCCTTCGATTTGGATTGAGTTCCACACATGGCATTGCTGTCTCTAAGGCCTTCCAAACAGAGTTGGTGTCAAAATCACTATTCAACCTTGAATCCATGATTTCCTTGATTTGAGCTCTCTCAACCATAGGCACAATCCACTTGGCCAAAGGAGTGTTTTCAGGGGGTTTTAGTACTGCAGGTTTCCCTGTGATTAATTCCAATAGCACAACTCCAAAGCTGTACACGTCACTTTTCTCATTTAGCTTACTGGATGCTATATACCTACAAGAAGCATGATATATAGAACTTTAGAGATGATTATTGTTGTTTAATTAAAATTCAATACCACTCGTTGAGATGCTTCTTAAAATGTCCAAATTATCCATAGAGAGTTTCTCTTGAACTTGACTTCTTTGTAGACTGCAGAGAGCAGTCCATGCAATCTTGGTTGTTCAAAAGTATTTTTAATGGTTCAGAATCCAAATTTGTTAAGAGACTCAAACAAATTGTTGTATTTTTATCGGTTAGAGTTTTCAAAAAAAAATGGACCATTAATTGCCAAGATGCAATTATTTCATACAGTCCGGATTTCAGCTGCCCGAAGACGGGTCCTTTCTCTATTGGCAAGAATCTCAAAGAGTAACACTAAACCTTTTTGACAAGAACAAAAGCAACATATCATCAACTTCATGTTAGTTCTATATTCATTAAGTGTGGCTCACATGACTTGTCAACTTATTATTGTATTTATGTATTATATTTATTTATTAAAACTTGGATATTAGATTTAAATTAATTACCCATATAATGGAACCTCTATGAATAGTTGCCTAATACTTTTTTGATGGAAGAAAGTCTAAGGGGTGTGACTATTGGAAAGGGGTGTGACTCTTGGAAAAGGGTGTGACTCTTGGAAAGGTTGTGACTCTTGGTGAAGAGTCACATATTGGGTTGTGACTATTGGGAAAGGGTCCCTGTCTATCTATATAAAGGCCTGTGATTACCATCAAGTTATGGGATTAACGTGATATAGAATAGACCGGAAATCCTACCTGTTTATCTCCAAACAAATCAGTGAGAGTTGTGAGTGTTAGACAATTTGGTTCAAGATCAAAACGGTGTCCGGAGTTTGTGTCTAGATTTCTCAAGATTTAAACACGATGGCAGAAGGTAAGTATTTTTTCGCTGCATATTTGATTCTCCCACATAGGTTTATCACTTCAGCCCAAATAAACATAAACGAAACATGATTTACTGACCAAAAAAAGAAAAATTTAAGATTTAGTCTTACAAAGTCAACAAAAAGACTGGGATCTAACGGAAACAAGCAAGCATACGGGTATTGTATGTAGGATTTTGTAAATCTAAACCCCAAGAACTCATGTCAAACCATTGAAGAAAATAATATCGGATTCGTACTTGTCGCCATGGAGGATGAAAAATTTTAGTGTGTGGTTATTCGTGTTCCGCCTCCAAAACCCTTCTGTTGATCTTGACCTTAGTCTCATACATGATGAGATGGTATGAGAAAATAGGCTAGGGTTGGAGTGGGGATCATGACCACCTATTTATAAGCCCTGGTTCCATCATAGCCCATCATAATAGATGGAACCATGTTGGGCCCTTTTAATTGGTCTTTAGATATAAAATAAGCCCACACCACTTAACGCACGTGATATAACCCAAATACGTGATAATAGAGACGTGTCTATCACTCGGGTCACATTATTTGAATGATTAAAACCTTATGGGTAATACTGACATCACTCAAGCCTTATTCGACAACATACAACGTTTAATTTTATGATCTATGTAGGCCCATCAACAGAAAATTGCTAACAATCTCCCATTTGAGCCACATAGTTCATCCTGATATTAGACATTGTAAACTTTAGGAGCTCAAACTTTTGTTGTTGAAACTTATGAGTGTCATCTCAAAACAATCTGGTCCATTGAAAACACAAATATAGGATCATGGCGGCCTTTGCCATATTTATCATGACAAGACTCATCCATGGTCACAAATACCTATGTATTCAATGACATAAATCAAGTATGGATATGTAGCATGAAAAACGCATGCAATGTGATCCTTTATCATGCCTGTTTCCAACTGGTCCAACTTTATAACTCAATAGAGTTCTTGTATCAGGCATATTTTCAAAATTTCATGTATAACCACAATTTGAAAAATACGCAATGTTATTTTAGAATCATCAATAAACTGAAAGTGATCACCACAAATGTCAAATAATCCATAATATGAGTAGCACAACTCCCACTAACAAAATACTTCATTAGAACTAACCACTTCTGCACGAGCAACATGCTCCTTAAACTCTTTAGGTGGTAAGCCCATAGTAAGGGGATCCGCAATCATGAGTTCTGTGCTAATATACTCAGTTGACATAAGATGATTTTGAACTCTTTCCTTAATGACAAGAAACTTGATGTCAATATGCTTTGATTTTGACGAACTCTTGTCATTATCAAAATACAGTTCAATAGCTTTATTATCA
>BPLS01031825.1:0-19036 GCA_019656275.1 Rhododendron kiyosumense | reverse complement strand
CAGTAAATCCTTAGTGGCTTCTCAATGTTACTCACTATATGAAGCCCCGAGATAAAACTCCGCAACCATATCGCTTGATTTGATGCCTCATAGCGAGCTATGAATTTAGCTTTCATGGTAGATGAAGCTATAAGTGTCTGTTTGACACTTTTCCAAAATATAGCTCCTTCAGCTAACATGAAAATATAACTAGAAGTGGATCTTCTACTATCAAGGCAACCAGCAAAATCAAAGTATGAATATCCAACGATCTCTTAATGTTCTGATCTCCTATACGTGAGCATATAATCTTTTGTCCTTTGCAAGTATTGCATAGCGCGCTTTGCTGCTTTCCAGTGATCCATGCCTGGATTACTTAAATATCTGCCAAGCATGCCAACCACATACGCAATGTCCAAACATGTACAAACTAGAGCATATAAGACTCCTCACTGCTGACGCATAAGGGATATCTTCCATTTTTTTTCTTTCCAAGTCATTCTTTGGGCATTGGAGCAAACCCATTTTATCACCTTTGGCAATTGGTGCATCACATGGTGCACAACTTTGCATACCAAACCTACTGAGCACCTTATCGATATAAGTCTTTTATGATAAACCAATTATACCACGTGATTCGTGACGATGAATCTGTATGCCTATCACAAAAGATGCATCACCAAGATCTTTCATTTCAAAATTCTTTGAAAGAAATCTCTTAGTTTCATGCAATAATCCTATATCGCTGCTTGCTAGTAAGATATCATCGATATACAATACTAGAAAAATGAATTTGCTCCCATTGATCTTATGATAGACACATTGATCCATAACATTTTCCTTAAAACCAAAAGAGGAAATTACTTGATCAAACTTCTGATACCATTGACGGGATGCCTACTTTAAGTCATAAATGGATTTCTTAAGTTTGCAAACCATGTGTTCTGATTCTTTTGTCTCAAAACCTTTTGGTTGCACCATATATATGGTTTCTTTAATGTCACCATTAAGAAACGCAGACTTTACATCCATTTGGTGAAGCTCCAAATGAGCTACAAGTGCCATAATAATCCTGAGAGAGTCTTTCGATAATACCGGAGAGAAAGTCTCTTTATAGTCAATGCCTTCCTTTTGAGTAAAGCCTTTAACAACAAGACGTGCCTTATATCTTTCAATATTGCACTTTGAATTCCGCTTGGTTTTAAATATCCATTTACAACTAACGGGTTTGACACCTTTAGGCAATTCGACAAGATCCCAAGCGTCATTGTCACTCATAGACTTTAACTCATCCAATACGGCATTCATCCATTTTAGGGAGTTAACACTTTGTTTCGCTTGACTGAAAGATATGGGGTCATCCTCCAATCCTATATCAAATTCATGTTCTTGGAGATAAATGATATAATCACGTAAAATCGCTGATCTCTTCTCCCTATTGGATCTTCCTAGCACTTCCAATTGAGTTTGTTGAGGTTCTTCCATATTAGTAGGAGACAACTCAGGAATAGTCTGGTGGTTTGCATCCGCATCCTGTACTAAGATAAGTGTGACCACATCATCTGTCTCAACATAAATCATAGGAATCTCAATATGTTCCTCCTCAAATTCAAAATTCCTTGGTTGTTCACTCCCACTATTTTCAACATCCTCAATAAATTTGGCATTATCCGTCTCAATTATGGTGTTTGTGGAAGGGCAATAAAACTTGAAACCGCTTGACCTTTCTGAGTATCCAATAAAATAACAGCTAACAGTTCTTGAGTCTAATTTTCTTTCTTTAGGCCTATAAGGCCAAGCCTCAGTTGGACAACCCCAGGTGTGGAAATGTCTAAGACTAGGTTTCTTTCCAATTCACAACTCGTATGGGGTTTTAGTTACTGCTTTACTAGGTACTCGATTAAGGATATAAACTATAGTCTTTAAGGCTTCTCCCCACAGGGAATCTAGTAAAGAAAAATTAGACATCATACTTATAACCAAATCCTTAAGGGTTCGATTTCGTCTCTCAGATACACCATTTTGACGTGGTGTCGCTGGCATGGTGTATTAAGGTACGATGCCACATTCTTCCAAGTATCTTGCAAAAGGCCCTGGACTTTGTTCGCCAGATCCGTCATATCTATCGTAGTATTCACCACCATGATCAGATCTAACAACCTTAATTTTCTTATTAAGTTGATTTTCAACTTCTGCTTTATAGGCCTTAAATACGTCCAGTGCCTGTGATTTTTCATGTATCAAATACAGAGATACCCATAACGAGAATAGTCATCTTTAAAAGTGATAAAATACCATTGACCATTCCAAGAAGCCGTAGGGAATGGACCACAGATAGCGGTATGTATCACTTCTAAAACGTCTAAACTCCTTTTGGCACCAAATTTTCTTATGTTTGTTTGCTTCCCCTTTATGCATTCAATACAAATTTTGAATCTAAAAAATCAAGAGGATCGAGAATTCCACTTGACACAAGCCTTTCAATTCTCTCTTTCGAGATATGTCCCAAACACTTGTGCCGCAATATAAAGGAGTTCTCATTAATTAATTTCCGCTTCGTACCATATTTGTCAACATGCAAAGTTTCATTAAACTTTAAGTGAGAGGCATCCAAGTCTAACCTGTGTAGACTATCAACTAGATATCCAGTACCAATAATATTTGAATTTTGGAAAAGACTAAAACCTTTGTTTCCAAATGAACAAGTATAACCGGATTTGTCCAAACAAAAAACAGAAATCAAATTTTCTCTAAATGATGGTACGTAAACAGTCTCATCCAAATCCAAATAAAAACCAGATTCTAATTTAAGTCTATAGACTCCAATTGCCTCAACACGAACTTTATTGCAGTCTCTCATATAAATGAACCTTTCGGCATCACTGGGGATTCGACTCTTTATACAACCTTGCATAGACACGCTAATGTGGATAGTTGCACCTGTATCTATCCATTAAGTGTTGGGTGGTACTTTAGCTAAATTAAATTCATAGCAAACAAAATTGAATTGATTACCTTCCTTTGCGAGCCACTTGTGATATTTGGGACAATCTTTCTTCACATGACCAACAGTCTTTTGTAAAAGGAACAAGGAACACTTTTATCCTGTTCCTATTGCATAGTTGTCTGTGAAGTCCCAGTATCTGTAGTTCCCTTAACCTTAGGGTTTAATTTACTTTTCTCTTAGTGCCCAAATAGCCATGAGAATGAATTGTAACATGCTCTTTTCATTTCTTAAAGTTGGAACCCTTAAGAACTAGAATATTATTCAAATTGGCAGATGTAAAAGATGCAACAACAGAAAAGCTCACAATTAACAAATATCCATCTACTTTAGTGCAATGATAATAATAAGAGAACTTGAATATAATTATCGTGCAAAACTTGATCTAATTGTAGGGGCAAACAATCAGAAAAATATAATAAAATTTGATATTTGTGTCTTTAATGGTGGACCCTTTCGAGAAACCTAACGCATCATCATAACCAAGTCTTTGGACAGTAATTACAACATGCAAGTGGTCTTCTCACCAATAAGGCTAGTTAACATGAACAATATAAAACAGGCCTGGCCAATCAAAAGCCTTCCTTTGGGCCGACTATTGAACGCATAGACAAATACTAGAACTATATTATTCAAAAAACAACTACCTTATACCGTTTAAAATCTGGCCAGATGATAACCTCCTTTGGACCGATCACTACCCACATGGATCTAAACGTAACTTTATGCAACTCAAAAAACTTCTACCTTCAAACCCATGAAAATCACCGTGATAAAGACCACTTAGGCGATCGGTATATCACGCTAATTTTCCCAAGCATCCAGTATGAATTGCGAAATATCTTTATGCCCCAATTAATTCTTTATTCAGACAAGCAAAAACCAAAAAAGGCCATTAACCCATCACAGTAACGAAAGAGAGCCGCATGACCGAGTCACAAAATTGATTCTCGGCTCTTGCACCACGTTGCAATCAATTAGGATTTTATCTATTTTGTTTTGTTAAAACAAAAAAACAATCTAGATTCTTGAATCTCACATGCCCATAAAATTCAAACAGCATCCATTGATTGCAATTATGAACATCCAGAAATCTAGCATGTAAAACTATTAAAATAAATCACCTACTCAGAATTGCAACTTTATGAGATAACTCCGAAACTGTATGTTCTGTGCATCAACGTATCGTCAAGGCTGTGTATTAACTTGTTCATTGAACCGAAGAGGAAATTTTATATTTTTCTCAATATTCTGACAAGAGGCTCTGATATCACTTGTAGGATTTCGTAAGAAACCCTAAACCCCAAGAACTCATGTCAAACCATTGAAGAAAATAATACCAGATTCGTACATGTTGCCATGGAGGATGAAAACACTAAGGTTATTCGTCTTCCGCCTCCAAAACCCTTCTCTTGATCTTTGTCGGGATTTGTCCCACATTGGTTAATTATCTCCTCCTAAACTAGTATATGAGCCTGGGCAGCCTCTCCACTCTTTGCCAATTGGTTTGGAGTTGGATGCTTTAACATGGTATCAGAGCTAGGCTTTCGGAGGCTTTTCCCCTTTGTTTGTGCCATAGTTGCACTTTATTTCATTGTGATCCGTGTGTTCCGGATCCTTTGTTTACCTCTCCACGTGCAAATCAGGGGTTGCATGTGCGGGGGAGTGTTGGGATTTGTCCCACATTGGTTAATTATCTCCTCCTAAACTAGTATATGAGCCTGGGCAGCCTCTCCACTCTTTGCCAATTGGTTTGGAGTTGGATGCTTTAACATGACCTTAGTCTCACACACGATGGGATGGTATGAGAAAAGAGGTTAGGGTTGGAGTGGGAACCTAGACCACCTATTTATAAGCTCTAGTTCCATCATAGCCCATCATAATAGATGGAACCATGTTGGGCCCTTTAATTGGTCCCTACATATAAAATAAGCCTTCACCACTTAACGCACGTGATATGACCCAAATACTTGCTAATAGAGACGTGTCCATTACCTGGGTCACATTAATTGAATAATCACAACCTTATGGGTAAAACCGACATCACTCAAGCCTTATTCGACAACATATAATGTTTAATTTTATGATCTATGTAGACCCACCAACAGAAAATTGCTAACATTGTATCGGCCCATTTCTTGCCAGAAATCTAGGTGAGTTTAGTTTTGTCAAATAAAGTAAAGGTCATGGTCCAATAGTGCCACAAAATAATATGAACTGGCTATCAGCCTATCACCATGTTGAAAAAGCGGGGCATATGTGAAACCAAAATTGGAAAACACAAACTTACTCAGGGTCCATGTATCCTGGTGTGTCAACTATGTATCCTCGTGTGCCAACTGCTGAAGTTGAGAAATGAGTCCCGCCATCAAAGGGCACGTCATAGGGCATTAATCTAGATAACCCAAAATCAGAAACCTTTGCTCGCATATTTTCAGTCAACAGTATGTTAGAAGGCTTGATGTCTCTGTGAATTATTGGCGGATTGCAACCATCATGCAAGTATTCTATTGCTGCAATTTCAATATTGTACTGTGTTAGCTTAAAAGGAATCCAGAATAAAGAAACTCAGAACACAAACACCAAGATATAAGAGAATTAGTTTACCCACCTAGTGCTGCATCATATGCAATTTGTATTCTCTTTTCCCAACTCAAGATCTTTGGATTTTTCTCTGTACAAGATAGAAATTGCTATACTTAAAAAAGAAAAAGAAAAAGAAGAAGATAGAAATTGCCATCAAAGTTAAACTGGAAAATGTCAGAGAGTAAAGCATATGATAATCGGGATTGGCATAATACCAATTTTAATTAGTGAAGAAAAATTAGCTAGATTACGATATCTTTTGAAGCATTTTTCACCATCAATCTCATTAGCGGTTCCTAAGAACAGAGACATGGTCCGGTCTGACACAGGTATGGGAGAGACTGAAACATGTCGGACACGGTCCGGACACTTGTCCAACACACCCATATATGTTTATGCATACGACATTTTTCTATGTTGTTCTTGTCGAACACCGGGGACACTAGAGGCCAATTTTTAAACGTCAGGGCAGATAAAAACGGCCATCCATGAACACTTGTTGACTTATTTTCCTGGATGTCAATGTTATTTTTGTTTTACGTTCCACTTTGATAGGAGTAATTTTTTTTTTTAACATGAAACCAAAAGCATATATTTGTCATATTCAATGTGTACCCAACACGTATGTGTTCTAGTTTTAGGACAAAAATCGTGTTTGTGTCTTATCCGCACCCTTGCTTCTTAGGTGGTTACTCTAAACTATGGTCATGAAATCAAGATGAACACAGAAACTTAATACAATTCATACCTGATAAATATTCTTTTACGGTTCCATTAGCCATGTATTCGTATACTAATCCCATGTGTTGGCCTTCACTGCAGTATCCAATAATAGAAACCAAGTTTCGGTGACGGACTTTTGTCAACAACCGAGCCTGTATTTTCCAATGCACATCACCTTATTGCAAAGTACAACAATTGTTGCAGTGTGACACCAGCATCGAAGTGAAACTAGAATCTTTGAAACAGGTAATCGACACTTGCCTCTGTTTGAAATTGCTTACAGTACCCTTCATGAGTTGACGATAGGAAAAACATCTTCACTGCAACGTCTTTAGTGTCATCAGTCAAATGCCCAGCATAAACTGATCCAGACGCTCCTTTTCCAAGTAGTTTTTCGAAGTTATTAGTGATGGTCATAAGCTCAAAATACGTAAACTGTCTTTTCTTCTCCTCCACCATTTCATTTTCAGGGTTGGACTTTACAATGTGCGCTGATAAGCAAGATCAGAACAAATTTCATGTATAAGCATACACTATACCAAAATAATTTCAATGGAATTTGCCATTTAAGTCAAATCATCCGCAAATAAGTACCTTGTTGTTTCCTTCTTTTCAAACTCCACCAAATGGCAAAAATCACAACCACGATGACTAGACATGCAGCAATAGATGCAATCATGAGTGCAAAATAAGTTTTCTCCCTAGCGCACGAGTCAGCCTGGCATTTGGATGAATTTTCTGCCTGGAAAAGATGTAGATTCCCCTCCGTTCTATTTGGAGACATTCAGTAACATCAGAAGGCTTCGGGATAGTTAACTTATTCCCAACAATCTAGGACATAACATGAGATAAGAAAAGGAATGCGATGGAAGTGGAAGATTACAATATTTTGTTTCATTGCAGCTCATCAATGGATAAATCTATTTCTTCTGCATTTCTAGATTTTATATACATACATAATTGACTTTACACCACCTTTAGTAACTTAAGCGTTTAGATGAACGTGTTAGCCACCAATCACCATACTTGTTGAAATATGGTTTTCATTTGGATCCATTTTAGGAACTAAAAACTGAACTGACCTCAGTGTAAGGGATCCAATTTTTGATTTTTCAATAAGGGCTGGTGGAATTGAACCTGTGAAATTATTCCGTGACAAGTTTCTGCAAAAGGCACGTCGATTCCAGATAGTTTGTACCTTGTCAGTAACCAATAAATTTGCATTGGTATTGAAAGAAAAAAAAAAATTGTTCCATAGACTCACAAAGTCTTCAAGGAAGGAAGTTCGCTAAGAAATTCGGGCACTGGTCCAGTTAAATTGTTGTTTGATAAATCTCTGTAGCATTAAGAAACAATCATCAGTTATTTAAGGGGATACAAAATAAACTCTACAGAAAGTAAACCACATTTAACAAAGCAGCAAGTTCCGTATGGTAATATTTCTAAATCACGTAGTTATACTTACAAGGACTCCAAGGATGTGAGACGGGAAAAGGAAACATCCATGTTGCCAGATAATGAGCTCGATGAGAGGTTCCTAGTTTATAAGTTGGCATGAATCAAAAGAAATATAGCCAGTAAAATAATCAACATTTTTTCCAATGCAGAAACTCACAGTGATATGATTCTAGTGGAATTTCTATCATAGTTGCATTGAAGGTTATCCCATGAGTAATTCATTGGGACACATGGATCTCCTTGCCAGTTCCTCTCCACCCCGTATACCGATTTGACATTCCTGATAGCATCAACTACCATAACCAAAAGTAAAGGGAAGTCATCCTTTCCGTTTTGAAACAAATATGGCAGGAACTAGTTCAAATTGTAATTGTAGAGAAAAAAAACAGAGACATAAAAACACAAGAATTTACGAGGTTCCAATTTTGCCGGATAAAGATCGTCATAGAAATCTCACATATTCTGAACCTCTCATAAAAAAAGATTTAGCTCCCTTCCGGACCTTGTCTTTTCTTACTCGTCTAAATTCTACTCTGTGTGCCCACATGTCCTAAGCTCTCATCAAAAGGTTAAGCTCCCCAAGATATCTTCTTCCTGTTTTGGGAAAAAAAAAAACCATACCACTTGTTGGGATTATACCCCAAGCCATCCGCAACGGAAGCATATCAACCAATTGGTGGTAAGAAAGGCTTCAATTAAGTCTTTTATGGCATTCGATATCGCACCCGCAAGTCTATTTTTAGAGTGATCGCAGGGAGTTACATTGTATAACCAAATCTGTGAGGGCATTCCGAGCCCAACAATGGTGGAGAGATTGTGAGACCCTAAGGTCCCAAAGTCCCACATCGGGGAGTTGGGAAAAAGAAAAGGAATATATAACAAATTTTGACCAGCTATTGTATAACCGAAAGTTAACCTTTTGAACCACGTGATTAGACTAAGGCTAAGTAGATCAGATGTGCCTACATGGGCAGCCCACAACGGTCCAAAAAACTAGGTCAAAGAGTGATAAGCATGTAAATATTCACATTAGCGCTCTCTAATTTATCTTTGTTAAGTCTCAGTTATATTATTATTCGGAGCTTTATGCTTTATTTTTGTGTTGTAGGTATTTGGAGGATTTAATACAAAAAGTGCAAATTTGAAATATTAAATGGTGCTCAAATATTGGGTTGTTCAAGTTTAATCTGATTAGCAATATGAAGTCTAACAGTTTAGCACTGATTGGCCACGGAAATTAAGGAATGGATATTTACCGAAAGTAACTAAAGAATTGGGCTTGGATTTATTCTATTACATGGTGGGCCCAATGGTTACATGGGCTCAATGATTACATGGTGGGCCAAGACTTAATAGGGAAGGTCGGCTGGGAATAAAAGGAAAAAGAAAACAAGGGTTTTCGAGGATGATATCAACAGCTTATAAAAGCTGCATCACTTTTAACACACGGAGGAGAAAAAAAAGAACGGGGGCGGAGATCAAGAGGAACGAGGCTGCCGTTCTTTGTTTTTGTTTATTTTTCCTCCGAGTTTTTCTTTAAGTTTTGAAGTTTTGTTCAATTATTCGCACTTCGATAATTCATTTAAATTTTTTTTCTTAATAAAAGTTATTCGTTGGTATTTGATTAGTTTATATTTCTTATTTGTTTTTCATCTCGCGTAATAGAAGCATATTTCAATTTAGAGTTTCTTTTGTTTTTTATTTGATGTTGAGTGAGTAATTGTAAAGGTAGGTTCGCGGGGTGATTAGCACTCCGTGGCCTAATCGGACACGTTCTGCTCCTGTTTTGGAATAATAATGCAAAAGCAATTTTAGGTTATTAAAGAATAATCTTTAGATGAATTCGGCCATTGTCAGAGCCCATGTGAATAGGAGAATGAGAGTCTAAAACTCATTCTCCGCTGGAAATGGGTAAACAGTGACCACAAAGGTTCGCATATTTCGGGGTAGTTTTTTCTCTCTAAAATCAAATGTTTTTAAGAACACCGAATAGAGCAGATAAGTTTGGAACTGGTTGCGAGTGCTATGAACTCTACGACCGTATCTCCTTTTAATTATCTGAAAAGTACAATCAATTTTTGGGCTTTAGTTAATCTCAATCAATCGATAAGGGGTGGCTACCTAAGAGAGTCAGTAGTTTAAATTATAACAACCATAGTTTTTAGCAACACATATCATCGTCTCCGTGGATTCGACGCCAGTCTTACCAGATATTGTGCTACGTCGGTCTCAGTCTTACACTTGGGGCAATCCATTATTTTAGGACTAAGAAATTGGTCAAGCAGGGAGCTTGGTTCCCTTGTGTGGAGCAAAGATCTATCCTAACATTTTTCGTGTTGTATTAGATCTGATACCATTTGCAATGACCCGTCCTGCCTAAAGTCCGCCTAGGAAGTGGTTGAGAAGTTGAAAAGGCAGATAGATAGATATATCAATTATTATACTACGAGTTATGAGTTGCCCTGATCACCTTCACTTCCGTTAGTTGGAGTCGGAGATTGTAACTCAAGGACCCCGTAAACCTCGATGGCATTGAGAATCGGGGGAAGAGTGGACTCCTCGGTAGCACGGATAGAGAAATTCAGCTGCAAATCTGTGCTCACAGCATACTTGCTACAGATGGTGTTTGGTTGCAAAAAGTAAGTAGTAAGATTCTGGTACCAGGGCACATCGTTGATATAGATGTCGAATTCTCTTTTTTGGTCAGCTGCAAGTGTTTCAATCTCAGCAAAATGCATGTACACGTAGATAGGCTCTCTCGGATAATCGAGCTCAACCGAAAAGTTCAATGAATTAAGTCCGTTGACGGGTCTAATGGCAGTGGCCATGACCGGGTACGGAAGTTTGAAGATGTTGGAACTCAAGGTATCGCTGTTATTAGATGCACGAATCGGTTTCCATGCAGGTGTAGTAAACCACAAAATGGTATCTGGAAACCAAATCCGATCATAGACATCATCAGAATACCTGCAGAAAATTAAGAGACAAATTAAAATCCCTTTTTAAAGAGACGACTCCCCTCCTTACTTCATTAATTCCCACAATTCCGCCAGCACAAGAGCAAATGAGTGAAAAAAAAAAAAATACTAACTTCTTTGGACATAGACACTGCACTGAATATTCATAATTTTAATTTTTTTGTCAAAGACCATGGGGCGGTCAGTTTTATATACTAAAACATTCTATTATCTTCTTAATCAAAACATTGTTATTTAGTGTATGTATAATATATGTTGGATGAATTTTTTTTGGGTGAAAGTTCATAAACAACCCCTCAATTATCACATTTTCTCATAAACACTCCTTCACATTTAAAAGCGTCTATGGAGATCCCCTCAACTTCTCTTGTTACCCCAAGTGACACCATTCCGTCTGAAAACCATTTGTTGGAAGGTCACATTGGCTTTTTGTTGTGTCGAACACGAAATTGAGAATATAACAAATCAACAAGCGATAAACATGAAAACAAGGATATACGTGGTTCCGTTCAAGCACAAAACAAGAGCGTACTCCACGGGAAAAAAAAGCAAGAGGATTCACCATAAATGGGGAGAGAAATAAAGAACCGGCTATCCTCGTAACTCTATTTGAAGCACCAAATAGATATCTAGGGACAAATTTCTGGTGGAACCCAAAAGGGAGACACAAACTCTTGGTGGAACCCTAAGAGATGAACAAAACCCTAATATCTAAGCTCTTGAACAAAAGACCATAACCCTAAGAACCCCCAAGGTCCCTATTTATAGAAAAGCACTAAATAAACCTAAACCTAAACCGAATATGAATAGAAATCCTAGTCAATTTAGGAATTCTAGTCAATTTCCAACATCTGTTAAAAAAATGCCCTTTTACAACTATATACCTCTCTCTCTCTCTACAACTCCCCACTCTCGCATTCCTCCTCCTCTCAACCACCACCTCAACCTTCCCTCCATCACCATCATGCTACCAAGACCAAACTCACCATTTCCTCTTCTTCAGCCTCGTCCTCTCCTCCCTCGGCTTCAAAACTTTGCCACCTCTGCTCCCTCCCTCTCCAACTCCACCGTTTGGTGCGGCCCAGTCACCTTTTTTGCGCCCTCCGACTCCTCCCTCCTCTCCTATGGCCCTTCCTGCTCCGTCCCCTTCCTCCTTTGAGAACACACCGTTTCCCTCTGCTACTTCCACACCCTCCCCTTTGCCACCAAGATCAAAACCCTAGCCTCCACCCGTTGCCTCACTGTCACCTCCTCCGCTCCTAATGCCTCTAAGGTCTTTGTCAGCGGTGTCAAGATCACCCACCCCAACCTCTTTGACGATGGCCTACCCGCTTGCAACGTCGTCATCTTCCTCGCCTTCTATCTGGTTTCTTTGCTGTTCTTGTTGTTGGATGTTCATGGCATTGGCGTCGTACATCGGAGGGAGGGTTGAGGCGGTGGTGGAAAGAAATTTTCTTTGCTGCTGTTGTTGGCGTTGAATCTGGAGAAAATTGGATAGTTTTTGAAAAGATTTGGGCGTTTTTTGTGGGGTTTGGATTTGGCTGCATCGGAGAAAGGCGTTTGTTCAGTCAGGAGAGGGAGAGAGGCGTCAGTATGAGAAGTAAAAAGGGTATTTTTGTTGTTTCATTCATTCAGTTAACGGAGCTAGCAATAAATTCAATTTTTAGTAGTTGAGGGGGTTTGGACGTTTTTAAATGTGAGGGGGTATTTATGAGAAAAGTGATAGTTGAGGAAGTGTTTATGTACTTTTACCATTTTTATTTTTTTTGCACGTACAAATGTTTGTCTCCACATGGTGTACAATGTGAAAGATTTAACTTTGGATCATCATGGGGGATCCCATGAAGTCTTTGAGAGGAATGCGGGATGAAGTATGAAAGAGAGCTCATCATGAGTCATCCCCGTCTACAAACCCCTGTGCCTCTACCGGAATCATCCAGTGGAATCTTTTGAGCTTCGTCGATTGAAAGCTTCTAAAAGTATGGAGTTGTATCTAATCTCTAGAATCATCCAATATATACTCCCTCCATCCCATTGTACCCTAAAGGAGAACATGTAACTTTGACTTTAAAAATAAATTATTTTTGTTAGTAATTTAAAGTTTTTTATATCGTTCAAAAGTAGTCATTGATGTCTTTTGAACAGTAAAAAAAAGTTTGAAAAAATAATTTAAAGAATACAATAGTTTCACATTCCAAGTCTTGAGTGTGAATGTGCATGGTATCCAACACAACTAATTAAATGTTCAAATTAAAGAGATTTCCTTAATTGTTTTTTTTATTCTATGCACGAGTGTTCTCATTTGCAGTGTTAGTTATCGTGGTGTTGTAGACACAAGTTTAGCGTACAAGTCTTTAACATCAGTCTAAAGTCCAAATGAAACAACCTCCTAGGACCTTTAATTCAGTCTAAATTTCTGTGATGTACATAGTCTATTAATAAAAATATTTTAGAGTCTAGAGTCTATGAAAAGACAAAATTGCCTTTAATGAAGGGTTTTGTTTGGCTAACACAAAAAATTCTTTTTTCATTTAAATTGTCTTAAATAAGACAAGGGTCTTGTTTGGCTAACACAAAATGTCTTTTTTGTATTTTTCGATCTTGTTGCACTTTCATAGGGTACCCTAGACTTTTAGGCACTTTTATAAGGTACCCTAGACTTTTAGGCACTTTCATAGGGTTTTAGGGTGCACTCTTTTATTATAAGGTTTTAGGGATTTAGGCACTTTCAGGGTACCCTAGAGTTTTAGACACTTTCATGTATTGGGTACCCTAAGGTTTTAGGCACTTTCATAAAATATCTTAGGATTTTAGGCACTTTTAATGCTGGTCAACCTTGGTCAACGCCAATCAACCTTGGGAGGGGTGTTTTGTAAATCCTGAACAGAATGTCTTTTAGACTTTAGGAAAAAATATTTATATCCTTATTATAGCAAAAACTCTTATAGTATATCCTCCTACTCAATTTGCCCTAACATTTATGCAAGTATATTTGTTTGTTGTACCTTCGATTCTTCTGAAGAATCTCTAAATATATGCATGTGAGACACACACGATATATTCCTCAAGGGTCCACTCGGACATGCTCTTAATTAATTGATGACCTTTTGGCATATGGCAATCAGAACCAACTTGAACTGCATCTTTCTTGCCGTAGCACTTGGATTTGTTTATTGGGATAAAATAAATAGTCCGGTTTGTGTAATCGAACCTTTTAACTAGTTCGATATGTTTATTTTGTTTGTTTTCTTTTAACTTTTTCTTACCTATGTGTCAAACTGTTTCACAAACATGAAAAGAATCATGTCTTGTAGATTGTTTGAATTTCAAATACCAGTTTCATCGATTGTTGCAATCTTGCATTTATGATTAATTTATCGAATATAGAAAATTTTATTATATACAATTAATTTACCATGAGAGTAAGATGATAATTGTTTACAATAAGTTTACCGTAGAACGCAAGATGAAAACATTTGAAAGGGATAAATTTACCATAAAGGTAAAATTGACCATAAATTTTGGTTGGATGGTTTCAAAATATACCTTGATCACACCTATATATTGTCAAATGCTTGAGTTATCTAATCAATCATGAATCATGCATGCTTTGGTAATTAAATCAATCATGAATCATGTTTATTTTGGTTCAGGTAAATTTGGCATATGTAAGTAATCAATCATGTAAAATTCTTAATGGAGACCTCTTCAAATTTTTAATTTACTATGAAAATACTATTCACAAATCTATCAAAGAAGCATTCATGGTGTATTTAATTAAGCACATTTCATGGTAAGTTTTCCACTTTATTAATCTATCAAAAATCCCAAAATGATTGATCATGGCAAATTTCAGATGAACTATGGAAAATTAGCCATGAATTATGAACTAATTAATTTAGCATGACTACTGAACATGAATCTAGAATGAATCAATTATGTGTAAACCTAATATAAATCACTATGGAATGCTAAATTTACCATGAGTGCTAAATGGAAACCAAATCAGCAGGATTAGGTTATTTTGAATGTTTGAAAATTAATTTGAACTCTTCCCTTGGTGAATCCTGTAGTTATTGTGATTGAACATACATTCAATCCCACTAATTTAGGAAGACAAAATATGGATGTACTTATGTACATATGGACGTCTTATTAAAAGGGTATCTATCTTAATAGGCAATTCATACTCTAAAATGATGAAAACATTAGTTTGAAACGTGGGGTGACTGATTAGGATGATTAATATTTAATTAACTCTTTCAAGAATTGATAGATGCCTTACCTGACTATCTCATTTGTAGTTGAGCCGAGGTCGATCCGATTGAAGAGTTTCAATGATTCAGAATTTGTTTTGTATATAGAAGTATCCAACCGCCTTAGTTCAAGTGCTGATATAAAGGGTGTTCCATGTCCGGTATTCACAAGGCAGACATGGATATAAGTGGACGTTGCAGGAACATTATGTATGATTTCTGCTAGTACGAGATCTGATGCATCACCAAACATTATTATATCCCATTGATCCCCATCAAGGTAGAGTTCAAATTCTGGTAGTTGATTCTTGGAGTCATAGTTACCATACATAAAATATGCTCTGATCAAGTACTTGTCACCTCCAGCTTGCGCTTGATGAATGGTGTAACAATTCCTGATTCCATCGGGAAAACTTCTCAAGTTTGACAGCCGCCTTGAAACATAGCCAGACATATAATCTGAAGAGATATTGTGATTTGTCCCGGTATCTATGTATCCCGCATCAGAAGTGTAACGTATGGTTGTTTTATTATTCTTGTAGTCTGAACCCTTAGAAATTCCACAATCAATACTTATGAAGCCTGAAAAATGTTTGAAATTGTTCCATGTAGAATATTAATGGAGTTGAAAAATCAGCCAACATAAAGGATGAAGAAGACTAAATTAAATTTCTCGAAAACAATTTCCACTAAAATTATATGACCCGCGAAATTAGTGGTTTAGTTCTACAAAAATAGCTCTGTTCATTTCTAATTCCAACAGATCGATACTAAAGGAATAAGATAACATTATAAACATCGCCCTAGAAACGTTGAGGGGCTTTTATTTTCCTGCAATGCACAACGTAGAGTTCCACGCATTGAGAGAGAGAGAGAGAGAGAGAGAGAGAGAGAGACCTGATTGGTCTTGTCCATGTACCAGCAATACAAGAGTTAAACAACCATAAAGCATGAATAACTTCATTGTTCTGCTTAATCGGGTCATCTTTGGTTCCAAGTGATGTGAATTTATAATAGAGATTTTGGTACGGCTTCATTCTTCTTGACTTTTTTTGTCTATTTTGTTTTGTTCATATTTTTTGAATTTTTGTTTGATTCACGTCATATTTTTTGGATTAATTATCCATCTCAACAAGATGAGTCTATAAGATACAAAATTATGACAAAAAGTAAAAAAAAATTCATTAAAAATGAAAAAATATCAAACAGCTGGGTTTTTTTTGTCCAAAGTGTTGTCTTATATGAACTTTTATTAATATCGTTCCACATTTTATTCATTTCTGATTCTACTCATCGATACGAATGATTAACCCCAAAAATTACTATTTGGTTTCAATCTCCTATTAATTCATTTTGAATTATTATTTGGTTTCTCCATATTTTTTTTTTTCTCATACGTTTGATTTGTTATTTTTCCTTGAATATCATGATCATTAACGATCGTCGGTTATACCCCACTACTACGTGCACAACTTTCTCAATCCTTCTCCCCAATTGCTGCCAGGTTACCCTTTTACGTCCATACCTGCAATTCTTCTTCAACTCGATCGATTCCCGGCCAAGGCACGATCGACCATCTCTCCCCTCCGTGTACGTTGAACTGTCTTCTTCACTGATAGTTACATTGATAATCACCATTTTGACACTTTCCGTGGAAGATTCTTGGGCACCGATCGTCATTTTTAATTGACGTTTAAGTTCTAGCTGGTTTTGTTTGAATGACAAAGAAATTTTAGCATATTAGAAGACTTCCAACTTCTTCTTCTTCTTCTGTAATATGGGATGTCCTGGGTCAGCTTGCGAACACCTTAAACTAATCCCTACAGCTCATCTCATAACCGTTTTACACGCTTACGAGTGGGGGTGAGGTGCCTCAATATCGTTGAGGACAAGGAGAATTGAAACTGAGACTTTAATTAGGAGAGAGCAAACCCGTAAGTCTAGGGACGGATATACATGGGGGCACGTGCCCCCACTCGAACGCGTGCCCTCACTTGAAATTAAAATATTTTTTTTATAATTTTGCACTTGTTGTTTTACAAGTCATTTGTCTATTTAGAGCTATTCTTTTTTAATTATATTCTCTTTATTTTTAACCCTTTGGGAGTTTGGTGTCAGAGCACAGCTATCTATCTTGTCTAGTTTTCATTCAATGGCATTTGAAGACAAAAAAATGTTAGAAGGAATTTTTTTATAGGAAGATTCTACAGTTTTACAACCACAAGTAGATTGGAATTTGCCTTCAATCTATGACGAATACACTGACGATGGGTTCTTGATTTTGTATGGTGTGCACATAAAGAATCTTGTTTATGTGGCTAGTGAAGCTATGGGCCCCGTTGATGGCGAAATTGATAATTTATTTGTGGCCAACGATCGATGATATTCAAGATGACAATAGACAAAAGCAAATTCTGCAATTATCAAGTAACATGGTGAGTGCTATTCACGTCAAGCATATTGAAGAGGGTATGTTTAAGTAAAATATAGCTTTTGACTTGTGAGAAGAATTATCCTCTTGTTCATCGTTTCTGTATCTCTTAGGTGGATTCTTTTGAGTGGTGAGTGATCTCTACGCCCTATATCCCTAGTTAAATCCTTGGGTGGTAATATTTGTATCCCGCTGATTTCCTAACTTAGGTGATGAGTGTTTATCCTTTTATTCCTTTGTTTTTTTTCCACCCCATCTGCAAAATTACCAATAAGAAAAAAACAAACATGAACATAGAGAGAGGAGAGAGAAAGTAACCGTTGTAGACTTGTAGTCATGGCCAAAGTTGCTCAAAGTCCTATCCAAGTTATGATTTTGAGGTGTTTATGTACGCTTGATCCTCATATCGCAAACATTTTAATTAAACCTCTTATAATGACAAAAGCGGCAAACACATCAGGATAGGTGGGATAGGATAAAAACCGTGAATAACTAGAAGAAGAAAAATACAATTTCAGATGGAAGAAAAATACAATTTCGGATTCTAAAAAAATTGTGCGGTCGCCATAAAGGAACTTGCAGCCAAGTCTTACGATCCTAACGACGTCGCGGCCATGTGTTGGCCGTGTGATGAACAACACACGGCCGCCGCAGCTTCAAAGAAACGCTCGTGGAATCGTATGTTGCACGGCCTACACCAGAAACATCTCAGAAATAGCAAAACAGAGAAGAAAAGCAACAAAAGTTAAGTCAAGTCGTCAGTCATCCTGATTCCAAATTGTGGGACCATCCCACCTCAGATTGCTCTGCTTTGTTGGGTTCAGGGTCAGCCTGAGGAATTTAGATGCTCAAAGTTAAATTGTGAAATTGTGCCATGTATATTTTTAAAATTAAACAATGATAGAAATGTTTCTTCATATTACTACTTTAAATCTTATAATTATGCTAATTGCTTTGTCATCAACGATCAAAGTAGTTGACTTGAATTCTACTTAACTTGGTGTCAATTTGGCAATTACAATAGCATTATTTTTGAAGAAAAAATATTTCAAAAGAAAAAACTGTCCAGAAAACTTGTACTCAGATACTCCACATGGACTAAAATCAACTTACCACTAAGTTAGCAAAGACATTTGTTTTGTAAAACGAACAAATAATATATATACTAATTTATAAATAATATTGGAGTGTCCCTAAAATTTAAATTTTTTTGGATGCCCGAGACCCAGACCTCTTGGGCCTGGGCCTGGTTGGGTGCAGTTTTCCTAGCAGCTGCCAAAATGTAAAAACCAATAGGGTTTGATTGTTGATTTTCTACTTCAATCTAGTGTGAAAACGAAATTCACCTTTGCATTGGAGTTATATATTACTCATATGAAATTCCCTTATGGCCTAGGATGCTTTTTGATCTTCGGCCCCATTCCGTTAGTATTTGAATTAAAAGTGATAGATTATGAGAGAATAACTTGTATTATAAAACAAAAAATAAGTATTTAAAAAATAAAAATCTTGACAGAACGGGATCTTAGTTTGATCAAGCCAAAACATTTTCAAACCACACATCTCTTGTTTTCTTTATTGGTTAAAAAGAAACTATCATAAATAGAAGAGATTGCATAGT
>BPLS01031823.1:0-14387 GCA_019656275.1 Rhododendron kiyosumense | reverse complement strand
CTCGCCCTCTGCCGCTCCAGCATCTCCCCACCCGACTGCCAAACCTGCGTCGCCGCAGCTGCCTTAGGTATGTTGAATGATATACCTGATTTGTTTTTTTCAGAGATTTATTGCCTTAATTAATAAGTTAAAAAAGAAAAGAAATTGTTATATGAGTTGGCAAACAAGAAATTATTCGGTGGATTTATATGAGTTAAAAAAAAGTAAACTAATTTTCACGCTCCACTTTTTACCGACGGCGCTCCAAGCGAATATCAATTTTCTTAAAAAAGAAAAGAAAAAGGGGAGACTTAAATATTCATCCTCAGACCTTATCCCATGTAAGAATTCATCCCGGTCATTTTGAACAGTTATGTTTTCATCATCTCAAATGGTGAATTACCTATTTTACACTTTTAATAATATATTGATATATGTTTTATTAAATTGACATCCTAAATTAGTGAGATTCAACCATTTTTAAATTTAGTAGGTTTCAACCATTTCCTAATTTAGTGGAATTAAATCTCAATAATTACGGGAGATAATTATGAAAGATGATTTCAAAACTTAAAAGATTCGTAATAACCAAATTTCACTGATTTACATTCGAAAACCATATTTATTTTTTCATTTATACCACATATTATCATGAAACCTTTTGGAACATGGTGGATTGACCATATTTTTATTTTTTGCAAAATTATCATTAAATTTTTTTCAGAATATATACAATGTTCGTATTGACCGTATTTTTTCATGGTTAATTTGTCATGAAAACAATAAACCAAAATCATGATTTCTCGCCGGAACTTAAAAACCCATAACATTCCGGGAAAATAGCTCTTTTTTGAAACATTGTGGATTGACCATATTTTTATTTTTTGCAAAATGATCTGAAGAAATATTTCGGAACATACACAGTACTGGTCATATTTTTCATGGTTAATTTATCATGAAAAACAATAAACTGAAATCATAATTTTTTTGGCGGAACCTGAAAATCCATAACATTCTGAGAAAATAGCATAAAAAACATGAATATAAAATGTTTTTTCAATCTGAAAAATAAGACTCTAATCATGTTTAGCTGGAAAAAAAAATAGAAGAAGAAGGGCTCCGGGCCGTGGAAGTGGAGGAAGAGCGGAAGCATCTTCATCGCTATGTTCGATCCATTTTCATCGCCAAGAACGGCGCCGTGTTCCATCAATCCACGATCAGAAAACGATGCTGTCAGGAGCACGAATCCAGGTTTGCATGAGATCGCCATGTTTTGCTGTCATTCGCCGAGGAAGAGACTGCCTCGAATCTTCGCCACAACAATGGCGTCGAATTCCTCTGTTGTATGGCAAGCGCCGTCGGTTCCGTCGCCTCGGCGGTTGCGGCCATCCTGTTGTGGCCTAGTCGGCGACGATTTGCTTGATCAGTGACGACGGTTGGCCAGATGAGTTTTGCAGCGCCAGGGGTCTCAATTGGTATTATGAAGAAATGAGGATGTAATAATAACTGTTCAGAAAATGCAGGATGAATACTTACATGAGATGAATAATTAAATACTCCAAAAAAGGGGAGACAGAGTAATTTTAACGTTTTATTAATTATATCTCTCCATACTCTGTTCTATTGAAAAATTATTCAATACTCCTTGCCGCCACATGACTTTCAACCATAAATGGCGGTGAGACTTAGGACAATGTGTATGGAGTATAAAGTACAAATACCAACACAAACACAAATATGTGGTGAAAAGAAGCCTTATTACTCTGGTGCTAATAGTTAGTCGTTCTCCCCCATTGTGCATGAATTTGAGAGAGATCAAGGGAGTTGCTTTTGCTCCGTCCCAAAATATATGTCTAGTATCCATAACAAAGATTGAACAATTTTTTTTTTCTCTAAATTTAAGAAACCCGTTGATATCTATTAAATGGTTGAATTTTTTTTAAAAAAGTTTTGAGACAGATGTATAGTATCAATTTATATACTAATTGTCGGTGTGAATTTATGTTTCCCATCTCTTTCAGGTATCCGCAACGAATGTCCAAATAACACAGCGGCGCAAGTTTGGTACACCTATTGCATGCTCCGCTACTCCCCCATCAACTTTGTAAATCGATCAGACACCTCCCTCGCATTCCGTATGTATGACACGCGCGACGCGCCAGATGAATCCTCATACGATCGCAAGGTCAATTTGTTGATCAGGAACCTATCGTATGCTGCCGGTGCATCAGATAATAGATCTGCTGTGGGGAGGACTGCATTGATTGGGAGTCTAAACATCTACGGGTACGTGGATTGCACCCGAGATATCGACGGTGGAGATTGCACCACGTGTTTGTTAACGGCTACTTATTGGATTCGGTCGTGTTGTCTTGGGAAGTGGGCCGGGTGGATTGCCACTCCCACGTGTAACATTCAGTTCAATATGGACCCCGTCCACGAGGACTGGATCAATAATCCACAAGAAATTGACACGGATATTTCGTCGCCGGCGCCAGAGGTGGGGCCGGTGCCAGATGAGGGTGGTTTGGGTGGCGGTGGAGGAGGCGGGAAGGAGAGGAGTGTGGTGGTCGGGGTGGGGGTGTCATTTGTGGGAATAGTGGTAGTGGTGGCGGTGGTAATTTGGTGGAGGCGGAGGGTTGAGAGGGGGAAGAATGCGGAGGAAATGGGGGAGAATTCCATGATGATGAGAGAGGATATGGGGATGAGATCTTTGTTGTATGATTTGGATGTGTTGGTGGCTGCAACGGATAATTTTTCCCCGGTGAATCGGATTGGTGGCGGAGGATTTGGCTCTGTGTACCGGGTAATCCACAAATGCTACCTTCATTTTCTGATTTCTTTTGTCTAATGTAGAACAATAATGCCATGAGGATACTTAAAAATGGGATTAATTATTCCCTGCCCTTCGAACACCACATGGCGATACAACAAACTCTTTTCAATCATATTTTCGTATGGGTTCCGCAGATTTTATTTTGAGGAACACACAAATGTTTGATGGATGATGAGTTTGGAATATATTGAGAGCATTGTATAATTTTTCATGAAATGGGTACACTGTCCACATCTAAGGCAGGATAGAAATGGACAGGAGCAAAACAGTTGGATGAGCGGACATCCATAGTAGGTGCACAAAGGAAAATGTTAAAAAGGCAATAATAGGTGCACAAAGGAAAATGTTACTCCATCCGTCCTTTTTTAAGTGTCTCATTTTGTAATTTTAACTTATTAAAAAAATATCATTACACATTTTACATCAATTTTTACTTCCACTTTCCTACTTACCTTCTATAGAAATATCATCATTTCACTTTTTACTCACTAAGAGCATCCGCAGTGGGAATAATCAAAATTAATAATCAAAATGTGCCACGTCAGCATTTGATTATTCATATAGTTCATAATCAAACTTAACAACCTTTACTTCCACATTGGTTATTTATGCATCTTTAACCAAAAACAACACACAATACACAATGCACGTATGTCCAATTGCAAACGAGTTCCAATCATGCACCCGACCACACCAAATTATTAGTCTCATCGAGACGATTCTAATGTGGGGGTGTTTTTGAGTTATTGAGTTTCAAGTTTGGTTATTGGTAAAAGTTGTTAAGTTTGGTTATTGAATAAGTGAAATTTGATTATTTGCTAAAAAAATTTTCAAAATGTAATATACTTATAGGGGTAAATGAAAAATGTACCAACTTTTACCCACTAACTTTACAAAACGGGCACTTATTAAGGGACAGTCCAAAATGAAATACTGCACTTTAAAAAGGGGACGGAGGGAGTACAATACATGATAAAGTTCCATGAAAAGCAAATGGATGGTTAAGATGCATAAAATCCACAATGATTCACATTATTAATCATCCATTTGCTTTTCGAATTGGGGGATGATGCTGTGTAGTAGTGTGCGCAGCACCAGTGCTGTGCACCTCAAAGCCGTTGGATCGTGCATCAGATTGCTCGGATCGTATATCGGCAATGAACAATTCTCGATCATTGTTTGCCAAGATGAGATCCGAGCCATCAGATGCACAATTCGATAGCTTGGAGGTGCACAACACTCACTAAACAATATCAACCCGAAGTCCTTGCTTTTCATGGACAGTGTCATGGAACTTGTTCATGTACCGTATCAACCCTGGTGCACAAATCATGGGAACAAATATTTTAGGAACAGTCGGTGTACACGTGAATATAGAACTCATGAACAATCTAGATATACTTTCTCACTTCATAATCCACATAGAAATGAGAAATTCAAAAAAAAATAAAAAAGAAGTTGATACTGGTTTTTACACTCCTCCTTTCCTCAACGCGTACACTTCTGAAACATGTGAATTTACCTAATTAAATGGACTTTCGTGTGAACCTTTTTACATATGAAAAAGAGTTAGGTTGTAAATTCAATTGAAAGAGGACAATGTGGACTTACAAAAAAGAGGGTGTGAAAACCGTTCGTCAAAATTTAGTCAGAAATACACTTGTAATGCTTTTTTAATATAATATAATAATAACACAATTTATGATGTGTGGAAGCTGATAATGCATGTTTTCAGGGGAAAATGCCTGGTGGGGAAGAAATAGCAGTGAAAAAGCTGAAAGCTGGTTCAACGCAAGGAATTGAAGAGTTTTCAAATGAAGTCCGATTACTGTTGAAAATGCATCATAGAAATCTGGTCCGATTGCTCGGGTGCTTCATTCAAGGGGAGGAGATGATGTTGGTCTACGAGTATTTGCCTAACAAGAGCCTTGACTACTTCCTCTTTGGTAATTTATTGGGTTCTTAACGTAACGGGACGGTTCTGTTGACACTCAAAAAAATATTTAAAAAAACATCCAAAATCTCAATCTTATAGTTTCCAAGCAAATTTTTATGATCCGAACCGTTCAATATGTGCAAAATGTGATTTTAAGGGTGCATACAAGAAATTAGCAAAAAGAGAGATAGGGAAGTGCTTATTTTGAGCAGTTTTTAATTGAACCATTCATTAAATCGAAGTTAAAAACTGCTCAGATTAAGCCCTTCCCAATCATTTTTTTTGCTAATTTCTTGCGGGTACTCTTAAAATTACGTTTGGATCACATTGAGCGGCTTAGATTATCAAAATTTGATCGGAAACTATGAGGTATTTTTTTGGGTGTCTCTTGAACTGCTCCGCTTAATGTTATCCCGGAAAATTATTGACTTCTATATTATAAAAGGTCAATCTATTTCTAGTGACGCCCGCCATAATCTCTGACACGATGAACATGTTGTGTACTCTACGTAGGACACGTTCCAGTGTGTCATTTCTTAAGGTATCGGTGTTCGATCAACTTATATTTTTTTTAAGAATAGATATAGATTTCACAAGGCGAACAAAATGAATGATTTGCATGTATTTGGACTTGAAATGGGGGCTCCATATAGAGAGCACAACAAGGTCAAATCTTGGGCCCCCAATTCCTCATTTTTCTTAGTATGCAAACCAAATGTCAAATGTTTGTTTTAGAGAGATGTGGCTTAGGAAGTCCGTTGAGCTAAACCTCGCACAACTCTCGAATTTGGGAGTTCAGCCCATTGGACACTCAACATTTGAACTAAACTAACTGGTGTTTCACTTTTCAAAAAAAGAATATTTTGAAAAAATAAGGTAATTTCAAACTCAAATATAATGAAAATGAAAAATATTTTTTCAATTTTTTTTCACACTGTTTAAAAGATTTTAAAGAAATCTATCAAATAAGATCCATATTGGTAGAAAAATTATTTGCGTAAATACATGATTTTTGCGTTTGAAATTGTCTTCTTTTTTAAAAAGTTACTTTTCCACAAAAGTGGAACACCCAATAAACTTATGATCGGAGAGAAGTCTTTGGGCAAGGAATATCATCTAGAAAGATAATTATAATACTAGGCTACTAGCTAGCAAAATAGGATGGCACTCTGTAAACACATTTCGTAGTCTTACCAATCTATTTGTACCGATTTCATGACTTTTGTGCTTGCAGACAAGAGTAGGAGTGCATTACTCGACTGGACTAAGCGATTTAACATTATAAAAGGTGTGGCGCGGGGACTTTTATACCTACATGAAGATTCTCAACTTAGAATCATCCACAGAGATATCAAAGCGAGCAACATCCTACTCGATGGACAGATGAACCCGAAAATATCGGATTTTGGCTTAGCAAGACTCTTTAGTGATGAACAAAGTCGTGACAGAACTCGTCGAATTATGGGGACGTTGTAAGTATCATAACATCATAAAGCTTGATATTTATGCATCGGAAGATCTAAAAAGCATCTTTGAATTTGAATTAGAAAGCAAAAGATCCTATTTTCTTGACCATGATGTTAAAAGCTAACATTTCTCTTATTTGTAGTGGTTATATGGCTCCAGAATATGCTATTCGAGGAGTGGTTTCAACCAAGAGTGATGTTTTCAGTTTCGGTGTATTTATTTTGGAAACAATAAGCGGAAGAAAGAATTTTGACATAAAGCTCGACGATGAAAGAAAAGAGCTCCTGAACTTTGTACGTAGTGAAACCAAATTGCTTCATTCCTAATCTTTAGCTGATTGAATATGACCTTCGAGTATAATTTGATTCATATTGGCGTGAAAAACAATTCTTACGATTAAATTCGGTTAATGCGATGATAAGTGATTAAATGGGTCCTGCTTCATGCATGGATCGCTAAAACTTCTTATCTGTATCATATCATATCATAGACAGCAATTGCTTTTAGATCACGTACTGATCATACGGCAGTCATATATAGTGATCTGGTTTCATTTTTCTGACATTAAATCGGAAATTATTCCTCGCGCTCCTCTCTCCCTTTCTCTGGCAATAAATCGTTAACGATACTTTGTATTTTGCAGACAATGAGACTAGAACAAGAAGGCAGGCTCACGGAGTTGGTCGATGTAACAGTGGGTTCTTTCCCTCGAAACGATGTACTAAGATGCATCCGGATTGGGTTATTGTGCTGTCAACAGAGTGTACAAGATCGGCCAACGATGTCTTCGGCATGGATAATGCTCACAGACAATTTAGTAACACTACCTGCTGCCGGAAGACTTGGCTACCAGGATGACAGGGATAACACAATAATCCAAAACGCAGGCATAAATCCAGCGAGTTGTACCCGTAATTCAATTACCATGTCATTAGCCAATGGTAGGTGATTTCGCAACCTGTCTGGAATCCTGAGTACTTATTTGCATACATATATAGGGTCCTCTTTATGGGTCGGGCGGTTCTGTTGGAGGCAAATCTCGCCCCTTTCTAAGCCCACGTTCATGATTGAATTGTTCATTTTTTACATCTCGTTGAGAACATCAATTCCATTGAAAAGCATATTGTAGAAATTTCTTGTGCTCGTACTAGCCTCAGTCTTAGAGTGCCCTTACATGGAAAAAACTGGGCTTCGTTCATTTGCTTAAACAATGGAGTACTAAGTATAGTAGATGGATCCAATTTCTTAGCAATCCATGCATCAGATATCTTGTCCCTCGTGGGGCTCATTATGGGTTCACTCTGATGTTTGTACTCGTTCTAGAAGGTCGACAACGTAAATTATATTACGAGTTTCTTTCTTGGGGCGCTCATCATGGGTTCACTCTTTTTTGAAACATAAATATGCTCTACGGGCTACGGCAGCAATCCCCTCTTGTTTGTTTTCCTCTTTCTGTGCTTCTTTCCTTGTTTGTAGTTGATTCTTCCCGAGAATATATCAATTCTCATTTGTACGATTCTTCACTATCACGATGGGCCAAGATTTGTGAATTGTAAGATCAATTAGCTAGTTAGAGTCACCTATAATTTGTTATGAATTATATAGGGGGCAAAATAAAAGAAGAAAAATCTTCAAGAGTGGTCATAGGGTTGGGTTTTCTACGTTATCATAACGTCCCGTGTCTATTTTTCTAGTTTTGGCTAATCTGTGTGAAACAATGGGCCGTTATGGCTTTGGACTCATTCAATTTTCCATTGGATATAATTTTCTTTTTCTTTCTTCCCTCGCCTTTTATGGTGCCGCAATATCTGTGGCCTGTTTTTGGTCTCTACCTCGATGTACTCTTTGTCGAGCTTTTAATAAAATTTTGTTGCCTTTTTTTAAAGAAGAAGAAGAAGAAGAAGTATTCATATGGCAATTAGAGGCAGACAATATTTTTTAGATAAAATGTGAAATACTTGAAGCTTTAAAATATATATAATTTTTTTTTTGTTGAAATAGTGCTCCCCGCGTTCTAATCACTCCTTTTCATTTTTATCACTACATTTGAAAGCATCCGTTTTCTTGTAAAACAATATTTTCTTTTTATCAATATGCAAAATCATAGTTTTTAAATAATATACGTAAAATTATTATTATTATTATTATTTTGGAGAAACAGACGATAATGGTGGTTCCATTTTAAAGGTTTCACGAATATTTTCGAACAATATAATACTTAATGAAAGTCAAATAATACCATATTCTCTTATGTATTTGGAAACCACAAAATAAAACGAAGAGTGGTGTGTTCAAAGAGCCTCACATATATAGATCGATAAAGACTCGAACTTAATCAAGTATCTGTACTAAGGACGCAAATGAAGTACGGTACAAGAGATATATTCCATTCATCATTTTCATGAGCATTCCATTAGTCATGAGACAAAATTCAAAGGATGGTTTGGAGACGTACGCTCTATGAACGTGTGCTTGCATGCACTCGGTAAAACGAGGAATGCTATATATCATGGAATATTACAATTTTCTCCTTAATTTTTAGCAATGAAATCCGTATGTGACAAGAAATTTTTTGACTTTACCTTTTTCTATGTTTTCCAAACAAAAAGTTATACAAAAATGATACTCACACAACGATCCAAACACAACAACTTATACAACCTCTTACATAACTCTATTTTAAAAGTTATAACTCTATTTTGTTTTAAAGTAGATACATGCTCTGTTTGGAAAAGTTTTATTTCTAGTATTTTGTTTTAGTTTCTAATATTTTTTGAAACAGGCACCACATATACATGCATGTTTGTGTTACATATTGTTTTTACTTACAAAATAAATAACCAATTCCATTAGTTTACGAAAACTCTAGAAACACAAAAATTGAGTTTTTATTTATTTTGAAAGCACTTTCTGTAGCCAAAAAAATAAAAGCTATTATGATCACCAAATATGTACTTTTGTTTCTTGACCCATGTGTTCAATTCTATTGGCTTCCTTTCTTGACCCATTTGGCCATTTGTTTCTACAGTACACGGATGACCATTTCTATATCCATATAGGGCTCAAAATCAGAGTGAAAAAATTGACCTTAATTTCATTTAAACTCTTTTTTAAATTAGAATTATTGTTCCTTTAATTGACTTGCATCCAATCTGCTTTACGAATGTCATTTTCTTGGGAAAAAATGAATAGTAATTTTCTTGGGTTGACAATATTTTTTCAGTCTGAGATGTTTGAACCTAGCTGACTGAAATTTTGGTTGAAAAATCATGTATTAATTACCAGACAGAAATTAGTGAAGCGATAAGCATGCAGCTAAGCACATTGTTTGTGGGACTTGGGGGCTGCTGTACAACAGCATTCAGCAGCGTTTCCCCCAAGTCCTTATCTGTGCAAGCAATAATAATTGAAACGCTTCCAAGAGGGACGGGCAGTATAAAAAAAAATTACTCCCTCCGTCCCTTATTTACAGTCCAGTATTTCATTTTAGCCTGTCCCTTAATAAATGTCTATTTCGTAAAGTTTTTTTTTTTTTTTTTTGCTCGGCAAACGAAACTTTTTATTCACTCGAAGAGGGTACATCGAGAAAACAAAAACACGAAAAAATAAAAATAAATGGCAGAACCGTCCAACAGATAGTTGGACAAATACCTCACCAAAGATACCGCTAAATCCTTAGCTTCCGAATACCATCCAAAACACCTTTGAACTCCTCCACCGTATATAATTTAATCTCAAACTTAGACTTCATCCACATAGCTACTCTAGTCTTCGCAAGCTCACCCACCTCCCGGATACTTGTTGAAGCATTGTTAAAAACATAGTCGTTTCTTACCAACCACAAGGACCAAAGAGTTGCATAGAAGGTAGCTTCCCATAAGTGTTTCTCCAAGTTTGTAAACCTACTATCAAACCACCATAGTGCCAAGTCTTCAAAAGAGGGAGGGCATACCCACCTAACATGCCACCAGTCCAACAGGAGAGACCACAAGTCCCACGAGAACTTACAGTGTAAAAATAGGTGTTGGGGAGTTTCTGGGTGCACCGAACATAGTGGACAAAGCTGCTGATGTTCCTCTTGGATCAGATTTCTGCTATAGAGCTTTGATCTAGTAGCTACTCTGCTTTGGATTGCCATCCATACAAAGACTTCCACCTTTGGGGGGCTAAGATTCTTCCAGACTGATCGCAGAACCAGATTCGTAGCATAACTTTGCTGCTCCCATTGGTAGTAAAGTGATTTAACTGTGAAACATTTGTCCGAAGCCCATTTCCATTGCAAAATATCACATTTAGATTCATCTAATATCACAGATTGTAGTCTTTGCTTTAGTTCCTCCTCAATTGGTTTCTCCCAATCACGTAACACCCTTCTAAATTGCAGATTCCACCTCTCATTCCCAAAACCATTTTTAACTGAGCTAATCACCTCCTCTTTTTGCAAAGAGAGTAGATATAGTCTAGGGAAAGACTCTTTGAGAGTATTGTCTCCAAGCCACAAATGGTTCCAAAAAGAAGTTTCCTGTCCGGAGTTGACTTGAATTCTAAAGCCCTCCACAATTATTGAACCCATACATGAGGAAGGGTCCCCTACAGAGCAAATATCCCTCCATATTCTAGAAACCTGTCCTGCTAGAGGCATATAAGGTAGCCATGCTGCCCGTTCGAGCCTATACTTAGCTCTGATAACCTTGACCCACAGCGAATCTTTATCCTCATTGAATCTCCACCACTTAGCAAGAAGTGCAAGGTTTTGTTGTATCAATTGCCTCACTCCAAGTCCGCCAAACTCCTTCTTTTTCGCAATAGAATCCCATTTCACCAAGTGTAGCTTCTTCTTTTCTACTGTATCACCCCAAAAAAATTGTCTCTGTATTTTTTCCATCGCCTTTGCTACAGTCGTTGGTAGTTTGAAAAGAGACATATAGTATGTGGGCAGATTAGAAAGTGAGGAATTGATAAGAGTAAGTTTGCCACCCGAGGAATTATTCCTCCTTCTCCACACGCTTAACCTTTTCTCCATCCTGACTAACACTGGCTCCCAAGTTTTGATTCTGCTGGGATTGGCTCCAAGAGGCAGTCCCAAGTACTTGATTGGTAAAGATTTAATTCTGCACCCCATTACCTGAGCAAGGGTTACCACTTCTTGTTGTTGGACATTGATACCACAAAGTGAACTCTTGGAGAAGTTAATTTTTAGCCCTGACATTAGCTGAAAACATCTCAAGATTCTTTTAATATTAGTCATAGTGGGTAAAAATTAGTGCATTGTCAAAGTAGATTCCATTTTGAAGAGTGAGTGAGTAAAAATGTAATGATGATTGATAAGTAGAAAAAGTGGAGGAAAAAGTTGATGTGAAAGGTATAATAATGATATCTTTTTAATAAATTGGAGTTACGAAGCAGAACATTTAAAAATGGACGGAGGGAGTACTGGATTATAGAATCGGCTCACATGCACGACACATTACCGTTCTCCTCGCGCGCATACAACTGCACGCAGTCTTTGGTTGTCAAGTCGGACAACACACCCACACTCACCTGAAACAATCTTTTTGAGCCATGAAGAATATCAAAATTAGGCTTCGGAACAAATGAAAGGTGATTTTTTCCTCTCAGACGCTTCGCTCATGCATTGAAAAGAAAATTGTTTTCAAAACTTGAGAGTCTTGAAAACAAAAATTAATTATGACGCTGGAGAATAATATGATCAGAAAAATAACATTTTCACACCGGTTTAAACAAATTGAAAATTGGAACACTTTAATTTTTTAGACTGTTATATATTAAAAAATATCCAACTTTCAATTCGTTTGGACCAGTGTGAAGATTTTATTTTATTTTATCATTTTATCCTAAATGGTCATTATTTATTTTTGTCTCTAGCACTCTCATAATCAAGTATCTGTTCTACAATGTACCAAAAGAGAACACGCATCGGCAATGATGAAACAATTGCTTTTAAATTGGCCACGTGTTAATCCTTCATCACTTTGCCGCTCAACCTATTCTACACGGAGGGGTCGTGTAGAATTTTCTCTCCTTTTGAAAACTCCTTGTTGGACATGTACATGTAGAATTTTTATTACCAACCTGTTCCGCTTTCTTTATAAACCTTTCTTTTTAAAAAGAAGGTAATTTCAAAATCACATATTATAAAAATAAAAAATAATTTTTTGATTTTTTTGCATTTTTGATAAATTTCATTGAGATTTATCAATCTATTAAACAAGATCTATATTGATAGAAAAATTATTTGTGTAAACACATAATTTTTTAGCTTGAAATTACTTTCTTTTTAAAAAAAACTTTTTAAAAAAAAGCGGAACATCACTGACATGCATATGCCATGAACCCAATGAGTTTTTGCCATTGAACTAACAGCTAGGCGCTAGCAGTCAGGGGTGTTTTTGGTGATAAAAAATTTGTAAATTTTTATTTGTGATTGAAAAAAAGTTATGAGTAGAATTACTGTAGCAAAAATAGTTTTTATTGACAATTTTTTTGTTAATGAAAACGAGAAAGTAAAATACTGAAATTTTTTTGTTCGTAGAAACGAGATGGTAAAAATGTATTAAAATTTTAATTTTTTTTGTTAGTGGAAATGGACCCGAAAGAAAATAGTTTTTCTGATAGTACGTATGCCTCACTGCTCCTATTTCAAATGCATCATTCATTAAAAAAAAAACATTTAATAAAATTCTTTCAACTATGACCAATAAAAGACTGAGGTGGTGTTCCACTTTCTCTGAAAAGAATTTTTTGGAAAAAGAAGGTAATTTCAAACTTAAATATAATGAAAATGAAATTTTTTTTTTTTAATTTTTTTTGCACCGTTTAAAATATCTTAATGAAATCTATCAAAAAAAATTCATATTGATAGGAAAATTATTTAGGTAAACAGACGATTTTTTAGCTTGAAATTATTTTTCTTAAAAAGCAAAACACCTCCCGACACACCCCGACACACCATTAAAATGGGAAACAGCTTGCACAATTTCATTCCCGAAAGTGCTACAGGCACAGCACTAGAGCCACACCTCAGCCACATCCGCTGAGGTGGTAGTGGTCCCAGTTAAAAAAAAAAATTCAAATAAAAAATCGTATCGTGTTTCCTTAGTTCCTCTTCATCTTCACGCCCAAAACATAACAAAGAGAGAGCAGAGAGAGGACGGTGACCCAGACCAACCCGCCAACACCACCACCACCGGTGACCTCCGCCTCCATCACCACCACCGGCGACCTCCACTACCATCGCGCCTCCCCAGCACCGACATTGACCACCACCTGCGGCAATTTTTGTCGGAGAAAGGGTCCACCGACGCGACCACGCACCACCAACATCTCCATACACTCGTACTCTCTCTCTCTGCCATAGCCCTAGAACTTGTTCCGATTTCACCCTGATTAGAGTTAGGGCTTGAACTGAACTTGGGGATGTGAACATAACTTGTTTCGATTTCAATTTCTATTATTTCTCCACTGTTTTTTTCTGCTCGGATTAGGGTTAATGCTGAACAGAATCAGAAATCAAAAGTTTTACTTGAGCCAGAAGGGAGAGGAATGTATGTCTGATAGGTAGTAGTAGTAGAAGCAGCAGCAGCAGCAAACGCCATTTTATCAACGATGAAAAAATCCTGCTAAAAAGTAATAACAAACAAATCTTCTTCTGAGAGCACTTCTGGATGCCCCAAATGCAAAAACAATCTTTTGAACTAACAATGAAATTTCCTAGAGCTTTACATTGGTGAACCTTTGGTGTTTCCCTCAGGCCCCCATGCCCCTCAATTTTCGCTCTCTTTGTCCCATTTTGATATTTCCCCTCTGCTTCTGATATAAAGCATCCCTGCTATATAAGGTGAAGTTCTCGTGCACTAGGAAATACAGTACTTTAGTCCAATGGTCAAGTACACGATGACTATAGTCAAACTGCGCGAAATTAGGTCAAAATCTCCACTTTAGTTGTACTTCTTTTTTCAATTTCTATTATTTCTCTATTGCTTTTTTCTGCTCAAATTAAGGTTAATGCTGAACAGAAATTGCGATTTGGTTCGTTTATCAACCCATGCCCTAATTGAATTGTTCAAAGTCTGTACGTAATTGATATTGCCACATGTTTATGTTTGGTTGCTGTAAAAAAATGGACGAAAAAATGCGATTGATTGTTAA
>BPLS01031822.1:0-11870 GCA_019656275.1 Rhododendron kiyosumense | reverse complement strand
GTTGCCTAAAGATGAATAATGGGTAAAAAGGTAATCTCTGTATCTTTCTCAAACAGGCATTTGAGGGGAGGAATATTTTATTACCAGTTGGAAGCCTATGTTAAAGAAACAGAGCATACACAAAATATTTTTATGCAACCATGGTCAATCTTAGGCAATACTATTTCAATTATTCTAGGATCACATCCAAACACATGCCGATCAAATTTTGATGATTCAAGTCGTTCAATGTGTGTAGAATGTGATTTTAAGGGTGCCCCGAAGAAATTGGCAAAAAAATGACATGGAAGGGCTTGATTTAAGCAGTTTTTTATTGAACCGTTCAATAAAGTTTAATAAAAAATTGTTCGGATAAAGCCCTTCCCGGTCATTTTTTTTTTTTGGCTAATTTCTAGTGGGGACCCTTAAAATTATATTCTGATTACATTGAGCGGTTCAGACCATCAAAATTCGATCGGAAACTATGAGGTATTTTTTTAAAGGTTTTTTAGGGGACCCCGCAACCGCCCCGTGTGTGTGTGTATATATATATACGGGGTGGTTCCGGGAATACTTAAAAAAACCCTTAAAAAAATTCCCTCAAGTTCCGAATCGAATTTTTATGATCCGAACTGTTCAGTGTAATCATAACGTGATTTTAAAGGTATCCGCAAAAAATCAGTAAAAAAATGGCAAGGAAGGGCTTCTTCCGAATAATTTTTTATTGAATTTTATTGAATGGTTGAATAAAAAACAGCTCAAATGAAATCCTTCCCGGTTAGTTTTTTTGCCAGTTTCTCACAGCCACCTTTAAAATCATATTCTGAACACATTGAGCAGCTCGGATCATCAAAATTTGATCAAAAATTATGAAATTAAGATTTGGAGAATTATTTAAAGAGTTTTTTTAAGTATTCGCGGAACCTCCCCGATATAGGCAATCAATATAACAATTCTTTGATGGAGTCATTATACTTCATACTAATTTAATACTATTTGAAGTAATTATACATAGAAATAGGATGATGATTTTGCCACTCCAAAAATTAATTGAGGGACTTCAAATTGAACTGTATTGATATACAAAACGACGTCATTTTGGAGCTCCTCCATCAATTTTTAGAGTGCTAAAATCAATTTCCATAGAAATAAAGAATTAGAAATAATAATATTAGTAGTAAACTTCATATTAATTTAATACTAGTCAAAGCATCATGACAATTTTATCAGTTCTAATAAATACGATTTATGATTATCGATTGGGCCGAAACATAATATTTAAAAGCTAAAGGGTTTGACTGAAATTTTAATAAAGGTACTGTTCCTGCCGAGAAAAACAGAGGAAACCCACTGGTTTCGGCCGTGCGACATTAGGTTCTATTTCTTCCACTCCAGAATGTTAAAACTAATATGTAAGTACATAATATATTTAGGACAGAGTAGGGAAGCAATTAATTACCTCGAAAAGCTTAAAACATGATTTTTGGATTTTCGGCTAAATGGAGAAGACGACCGCAACCGAGAACCTCGGGGCTGACTTCGGGTGATTGGGAATTGGTTTGGAGGTGTTCGTGGTTGTGCTAAAGCTGGTGTATCTCAAATTGGCGTTCGGGTGTGTGAAAAACCGAAATCCACCTAAGTTTCTCTCTCTAAACCACCAACATTGTGCTTTTGCTCTCCTCTCGCTCTTACTCCACTGATTTGTGCGTGTGTTTTCGGATTTGGAGGAGGGTATTTATAGTTGAGAAAGAAGAGTAGGGAGCAAGAAGGGTAGAGAGAGTGAGAGAGGAACTGGGTACGTGGGTGGCAAATAGGGCGATAAACTAACCGAATTGAGCCGAACCCTGTTAAGTTCAGCTCGGGTTCGTTAAAATATGAGTTCAGTTCGTGTTCGATTCGAACCTGAACAATTTGGCTTGAGTTCGGCTCGTTAAAATTTTTCAAGGCTCAGGTTCGGCTCGGTCGGGTTCGTTAAGGTACTAGTCTGGCTTAAGTTCGGCTTGGGTTCGCCTGGTTGAATTTGTTAAGGTACTAGTCTGCCTCGAGTTCGATTCGAACTTGAACATCTTAACTCGAGTTTGGCTCGTTAAATTCAAATGAATCGAGTCGAGCCGAATCTAAGCTCGAATCGAGCTCGTTAAAACTCAGTTTTTGTTTAGCTCAGTTCATTAAACTCAAGCGAACCCAAACTCTTTCATTGATCGTATAGAATTTGGGAGAAAAATAAGTATTGAATTATATATAGGGAAAATTTCAAAAAAACCCCTGAACTTTGAACTCAATGTCAAATAGGCACCTGAACTTAAATAAATTTCAATTGAACACCTAAACTTTCACTCCGTCGTTCAATTTACCCCCTGCCGTCTCAATCCATGGCTTTCCTAACGGCAACCACTGAGCTGGACACTAACAGACAGAACAAAACGTTAGATGGAGAAATTGGAGGGAAACAACAGTGATTTGGCACCTTTTTAAGGCCCCGTTCGGCTAAATAAGCCTATTGGCTTATTTTTTGTCCTTATTCAATTTTTTTTCATATTTGTTCGTTTTTCATCAAATTTTTGGGAATTATTGCATCGTCATAACGAGAGGAATCTAAAAAGTAAAAAATTATTATCGAAATCCATTTTTTTTAATAAAAACGAAAAAATTGGTTTATTGCTTGTTTTTGTCTTTAATCAAAAAAATTAGGTTTCGATTGTAATTTGTTACCTTTTAGATTCCTTTAGTCATGACGATGCAATGATCCCCAAAAAAATGATGAAAAACTTGCTATGTTTGGATTTGTGTTTGAATTTTTTTTTGAAAAATAGTAAGGATAATAAGTGAAGAGATATAGGGAGCGAAATGTTGGAAGTATGGAGAATCTATAGAGAATTTTTTGAAAAATTCTTTTCGAATTGTAAAGAGAACAAGAAAAAATACAAAAAAATTTGAATAAGAACAAAAAATAAGCCAGTAGGCTTATTTAGCCGAACGGGGCCTTAAAAAGTTGCCAGATCACTGTTGTTTTCCTCCAATTTCTCCCTTTAACGTTTTCTTTTGTCTGTTAGTGTCTAACTTAGCAATTGCCGTTAGGAAAGTCACGGATTGAGACGGAAGGGGGTAAATTGAATAACGGAGTGAAAGTTCAGGTGTTCAATTGAAATTTATTTAAGTTCAGGTGCCTATTTGACATTGAGTTCAAAGTTCATGGGTTTTTTTGAATTTTTCCCTTATATATACAACCTTAAAATTTTTTACATTTACAAATAGATCTCTATTGAATTATTAATTAAATTTAAGTCTATGTTTGCGAATTTAACTGAGCCAAATACCGTTAGGCTCAGATTCGGCTCATTTAAGGAACGAGCCTAAAATTGAGGTTCAGATTCAGTTCATTTAGCAGACGAATCAAACTCGAATGAGTTCTTATTAAACCAAATCTCGAACAATTCGCGAATAGCTCAGTTCATTTACGGTCCTAGTCACTGGCAAAGTCGAAGAAAGGCTGGTAGCCAAAGCTTATTATGGTTTTGCTACTTGGCGTTAAAGTTGGACGGATGAAATGACTTCTCTTTACATGCTAGAAACCCACGTGTCCTGTGTTTGATTACTTTCAACTACTTTTTCAAGAATTGCAAGGACTTTTGTGCATAAGGTGTTAATGACTATTTTAGCCTTGTCTTTTTGTCACTTTGAACTCTGGACTCTGGAGTATGTACTTCTCACTTTTTCTCTCTCTAATTTATGGGTCTTCGACCCCGTGTGTTTTGGGTTTTCCGATAAATACTATGTCCACCGATTGGCGTGTGGGGCATTCTATGTTCTGTGTGTATTATTCGAGCCATTCAAAAATTAAAAAAAAAAATTCGAGTGGGCTTTGGTAAGGATCAGCTTAATTCAATATGTGTAGATACTCGGATCCGGGGGCTCTACTGCCCGAATGGGCGCAGTAGCTCCTACCCAGCAACGTTTTGATTAAAAAAAAAAAATTTAACAACCAATTGCAATCCTATAGAGTTGAAACGTGATTACGAGAGCCTTAGAGACAAAATTTGATTATATCTCTTTAGAATAATATGATCCGAACAATAAGATCTTCACATCCGTTCAAACGGATTAAAAATTGAATTACTTAATTTTTTTACTATATTTTTTAATATATAAACCGTCACAAAAAATTAAGTGCTCAAATTTTAATCCGTTTGAACGGGTGTGAAGATTTTATTATTCTGATCATATTATGTTAAAGAGACATAATTAAATTTTGTCTCTAAAATTCTCATAATCACGTTTCAGCTCCATAGGATTGCAAATAGGTGGTTGAAAAATTATAGTTAAAAAATATAGTTAAAAAATTAAATGCTTGAATTTTTAATCCGTTTGAACGGGTGTGAAGATCTTATTGTTCTGATCATATTATTCTAAAGAGACATAATCAAATTTTGTCTCTGAAGCTCTCATAATCACGTTTCAGCCCCATAGAATTGCAAATTGGTGGTTGAAATTTTTTGTTTTAATCTAAACGGCAACGTTTTGCCCCTGGGTAGGGGCTACTGCGCCCATCCGGGCAGCAGAGTCCCCGGATCCGTAGATACTTGATTTAAGCTTTCCATTCTTGAAAAATTGGGAAAAAAAAGATTATTTTTTAAGCCGAAGGGGTTTCGTCAAGTGAAAATAAGAAAAGCAATAAATGTTTGTCTTTCATAAAGTTGCATGCTTGAAATTCACGAAGGCTAACTATTCAAACCTTGGGGCTATTGAAGGGTTTGCTCGGTCATTATTTCAAAACCCCGAAATTAGTTGACGTGCACGTAGAAGCAACTGGTTTGGATATATATCCGGTTATTATTATTATTTATTTTTTATTTTTTGCAATCTTTTGTGATAAACTGGTCAAAGAGAGGAGAAAGACCAAGGACAGTTCTCCCTGTTTTGGTAATGGGTTCATCGTAATATTTTGGCTTATCTACTTTTTTTTTTTTGTCCTCGCAAAATAAGTTCGGTTTCAATTTCGTTCTCACAAAATTTTTAATTTCAATTTTTGACCTTTATAATTTGTAACCCAATTTCAATATTATCCTTTCCATCAAAATTGAACAAAAAATGCCTACGAGACTAACGGTTTGGTGATTGTGGGATCCCCTTTCCGTCAAAAGTGAACAAATGCATGAGACAAACTCAGTGAAGGTCAAAGAAACCAAAGCCCATGCAAATAAACGGAGACAAGCAGATGAAATTCAAGTGAAAAACAATAATAATTAAATCTGATCCGTGAACTTCTTAAATTGAGATTTGAGACGACAGAAAAGTCATCTTTGCACGATCCGTCATTCTCAGTCTTCCATCCGAACCCAATTTCTCATCAGATTTTCCATCGAGCTTGTCGCCACTACTTGATTCACCCCTGATTTTGGGGATTTAGGTTTTAGGGTTTGGAGGGAAACGATTTACAGATGGGGGAAGTGGGAACGAGAAGGAGAAAGAGATGTAGGGCCTCGTGCTGTGCTTTCTAAATAGGGTCGCACAATCACCAATGCATGGGGATCAAAAAAAAAAAATCACCAATGCATTGTTTCACATTTTAAAAAGTTTTTTTCAAAATATTGGAAAAATTTTAAAGTGGCACATGAACTTTCACTTTAATATCACCGAAACATCTGAAATTCACTTTATTTCAATTAAACACCTGGACTTTTAAAATCCCCAAATTGAGACACCTGCCCGTTAGCCTCCATCCTTTTTTCTCACAAATCGGCTGATGTAGCTTAGGGGGTGTTTGGGAGCAACTTTTTGGCTTTCATTTTTCATTTTTTGGCTTTTTGAATTATGATCAGAATGTATTTTGTATTTGGTGGAGTGTTTGATATGTGCAGAATGCATTTTGTAATAAGAGTAGTGTTTGGAAGATATGGAATGAAAATAAATTATAAATTAGTTTTTTATTATGTTGCCCCCGCAACTATTTCTACTGGTACATGGCTCTCCCATCTACTGATGCCCCCACCTACTAGTACTCTTCTTCATCATTACTTCTTATCTTTTCTTCTTTTGGTCAACACAACACACACAGAGGGCTGAGAGAGAGAGAGAGAGAGAGAGAGAGAGAGAGAGAGAGCAGCGTGTGAGAGAAGGAGAGAGAGAGAGGGGAGTCCGACCACCACGACCTCCTCATCACCACCTTCAACTAGCCACCATCACCTCCTCCATAACCACCGCCGCCAAGCTCACCCCACCATTAGTTCCCACCACCAACCGAGATCCCCACCCACACATAACGTTCAAAACGAGAAATTATCCAAAAAGAGAAAGGATAGCCTTGTCTTTTTGGCATGGCTGGATTCGAAAATGGGAAAATGGGAATTGAAAAAGCTCCTCTTACCAGATTTTTCGTTTTGTTTTAGAAACAAGAAATTGGAAAATCCATTTTCCCTCCTCCTACCAAACACCCAAAATCCAAAAATGGGAATTGGAAAATATAAAACCAGGCCTTCCAAACACCCCCTTATTTTTGGAGTTAAAGGGCCTCACTAGAGATGTTAGAAAATGAACTTAATGCACACAATCACAACCCATGCCAACCCTATTTCACAATTTATTAATCTTTGAAAATGATACAAAAATCGTTGGAGCTGATTTTTTTATAGAGCCCCATAAAATATTTCTCCCTATGTTCCAATATAATAGTTTCTTGTTTCATTCTAACCAAATAAAAACTAGTTATATCTTTACGTTGGTAATGAATTTCATTTCTAATATGGATCTTATTTAATAGATCTCGATTAGTTCTATAATATAATATTTTTAAAATCACATAAAATATTATAAATTGTAAGATATAATTAACTAAAAAGTGGCTCGAACTTTCAAAAAGAACTGTTAAATTGGGACGAATGGAGTATTTTAAAATTTATCCTTTTTTTTTGTTGTATTTTTTTAAGACTCAAAGTGAACCCCACTAACCGTGTGGTAGACACATGCGGTGGTCCTAGACTTTTTTTTTACAAGAGAACAGTACTCATTTCTCGCATGTTTTTGTCCTACTCGACTTTCTTAAATTTTTTATCTTTCTGTGGCCATTATCAAGTAGGAGTCCACCTCTCTTTTTCAAGTAGTCTCCTATGATTCCGTCATAGAGGGAGGTAGAGAGCTTCCTCGAACTAACACTCTTTCATGTTTCCTTCATATAGCTCTCTAGCAACGTTGCGGTTTGCATATGCCAAATTGCACATTTAATTGTTTGTTGATGCAAGAAGGGTATAACAGGTGTTTATCCTTTTCCTTTTTTTTCTCATTCGGTAAAAAATATAATCTACTCTATCTTAGGGGACTTAAGGAAGAGCTAGATTAGGTGTTTATTCTGCTTCAACTGGTAAAATTCCAACCTTCTTGAAAGTAAAGAACTAAGTTTAAGCAAATTGTTGAGCTTCTGCAAAAAGATCAAAACATATTTTGGATTTCTGGTACCTAAACTTGATTTGGAATGTACCTTTTTGTGTCTTCTTAAGTCTGTTTCGCATACATTTTTTGTGATCATGCCAACCCTATCCTAGGTGCTAAGAGTCCACCACGAAAAGTCGTGTTATTTTTCAAATAAAAAATTCAACTACTTCCATGTATAATTTTTTGAATTTTTTCTCACCAAATTGAAGTACTAATCGAGATATTTAATACTGTGTAAAAAATTCAAAAAATTATACACGAAAGTAGTTAATTTTTTTATTTGAAAAATAGCAAAAAAGAGAAAAATAGGACTCTTAATATAGAACGGATGAAGTATCATGAGATTTTTCCATGTTTTTAGACATCTAAGTTAGGCCCCGTTCCAGAACGACTAATAAATACTTATTTTTTAAGAAGGCAATTTCAAGCTCAAAAATAAAGGGCTTAATGAAATCTAAAAATATGCAATATGGATCTTGTTTGAAAGATCTCGATGAGATCGTTAATACGGTGCAAAAAAATTCAAAAAATTAATTTTCATTTATATTATTTTTGAGTTTGAAAATGTGAAATAAGTATTTATTTTTTAAGAAGGTGTTCTGAAACGAAGCCTTAATTAACGTTGTATACATGATTCCACAAGTAGCAAAGATTAATCTTACACGCATTCAGCTTAAACCTAGGGAGTTGAGTTTTGTTCACCCTCCACTCAAGAGGGTGAACATTACCCTCCTTCCTATTGGTTGAAATGATGTAGACCCCACCATAAAGTGATATCATGCTTACCAAAAAGTGTATTGCATGGTAAGCATAATATCACTTAGTGATGGAGTCTACACCATTTCAACCAATGAGAGAAAGGGTAATGTTCCCCCTTTTTTAAAGAGGGTGAACAAAATTGCACTCAAACCTAGGTGTTCACGCATATCCCATCAAAGAGTGACGCATGACCATTGATTGCAAAAATTAAGAAATCAATTACTTCGTACTATCAGACCTACTATTTACCTAAACCTGTCTTAGGTCATCCATAGTGATATAATTAAAAAAGAATAATAAAAAATTGACATATCAGCTTTTAATTATTTATTTAAGGGGTTGCTAAACTTAATAATGTTGAGCTTCACAATGGCTACTTCTAGTCCATAACTAAAATAAGAGGTTTACTACAATTTTCTCTCTCTCTCTCTCTCTCTCTCTCTCTCTCTCTCTCTCTCTCTCCCCTTTTGTTTCCCATCATTCATTTCCCTCCATTTACGTTTTTTTAGATAAAAATATATTGATTTCCTCTTTTAATTTTGGAAAAAAATCAGTAACTTTCTTTCCTCTTATTATGAAATTTTTTGGGAGGGAAAAAATAAAAACAAAAAAGAAGAGTGAATTATCTTAATCCGGCGACGATAGGTTGAATTGTAGATGATCGAGAGACATGAGTTTCACTTTTGGTTGAAAAGAAAGAAATATACTTTGTGGGTGAAGTGAAGAAGATGTAAATTACATGACAAAGAGAAGAAGAAAATATCAGTTAAAACACACATGTATACACATTTTGAAACTATTTAACTCATGTGTTGTGAGATCCACAAATTTTGATTATTAAAAAATGTTGCTAGTTTTGGTTATCCAAAGCCCAAAATTTGATTATTTCTAAGAATGTTGCTAAGTTTGATTATACCATTGTGAGCCATTTTTTGCACCAATATTGTTAAACTTTAAAAACAATTGGCTTTTGATTATACCACTGTGGATAACCTTACAATTGGAAGGTTTGCTTAACCGTTTTTAGTCTTATTAGTCTATGATTACAAAAAACTAACTACTATTAGTTGGGGTTATTATGCTAAACCATACTACTATACTGTAAAAAGAAAGAAAAGAAATTTAGTTCTATATAATCTCGTAGAAATTCTGCTGTTCGAAGAGGGGTAACCAACCACACCACGTTGGTCCTCTCCAGTAACATCAAGAATATTATTTGAATGAACTCAAACCTACTAACTACTGTGAGCCGTTGAATATTCTATTTAGACCCAATCTTTATTCTCTTTATACTACGTGGGACTTAACATTCACATGTGTTCTAACAAATCTTCCTCTCATGTGCGAGTTGTACATTAGGCATTGATATCTCTCTCTCTCTCTCTCTCTCTCTCTCTGCGCGCGCATCCAAAGTCCCCTTTGATTCTGATCTACTACCCCTAGATTTTCAGCCACCGGATACCACCTGTTGAAAATTTGTACCATACATTAATCTGCCCTTGGGTGTACAAGCCCCAATTTGTTGGATGAATTCAAACTCAGTTTAAACTTAAAAGCCTAAGCTTGCAAATGGTGAGAAATCAAATATCACATTAAGACCCAAACTTTATTCTGTTTATACGATGTGGAACTTAGCATTCACATGTTCTTTTTTTTTTTTTTTTTTGGGTATTTGCTCGATAGACTTCTCATAAAAAACAATTCCATTTTAATGATCCATGCTCCTAATTTTGGTCCCAAATTTTTGACAGATCATATTTCTCTGTAGCGAAATGGGATTAAATTGAACTATCGGATTGTCTATTTATCTAAATTCGGATTGGAATTAAAATGAACTACTCCGTACTACAATCCGGATTGTCTATTTATATGAATTCTGATATAAGATAAATATAATTTGTTAGAAGAATTATCGAAGTCCAATTAAATTAATTACGAGTGGATGAGAAAATTACTATTGGGCATCCTGTCAAGTTTTCCCCGACCATTTTCGTCAAGTTTTGAATTGGAGCGTATTGTTTTGAATGGCACATATTTGTTCGGGTAAATTTTTATTATAATAAGATATCCAAAACACCCAAACAAATCTGGCCTGAATTAAAAAAACCTGGGGAAACTTGACCGGATCCAATCCTCCCTAAAAAGGGGACCCATTCCGACACGCGTAGTATAAAAATTCAAGACGCAGCCTCTTACTGAGAAATTCTGGAAGAAGACATACAATTTCCACAAATTTTCTTCTTTCTTTCTGGTCATTATTAAGGGCGAATTCTAACCTGTCGTCTCCTATCATTGTAGCAGAAGTTTCCTACCTTCAATATCCCATCCCATGCATCATAAATTCATACTACTTATCTAAGTCACATAATTCGCGTGCGCGTGCAGGAAATTGGACGTGAAAACGTATTTGAAATATAACCTAAACTATTAAAAATTTGTGAGAGCGAGCATTAAGAGCTAGCCCAAGCGCAATGCATTATGTGACTTAGGTGCGGATAGACTTTTATTTTCATTTTTGTCTCTTTATAATTTTTTTTAATCACCATTTTCTCTTTATTTTCGTTTGACTGAATATTGCGATACTTTTAATGATCACCTTTTATGAACATAGTATTTCTTTAACAGCCTTTTTGGTTTGCTGGCCCCAATTCAGAATATTATCTGTTGATGCAAGAAGGGTTATAAAGCAAGTGTTTTCTCCCACTACCAACCGGCAAGTATTCAATCCCCCTTTTTCAAAAAGGGTTTGCGATTAGTTGAACTTTCTCCAATCAAAAGGCCTAGGAAGTAGGGGCACAAGTTCAGAAAATAAATTCAGACACAACTATGTCTGGATCCATTCGATATATACACGGGCTTACATGCATCGAACGGCTTCGAAGCATTCGATGAAAAGACTTTATGGATTTTTGGTAAGAAAGTTTAACGCTGTGTTTTGTTCTCCTTTTGGGCCGTTTGAGTGTCCCTTGTCTGTAATTTAACTTCTAAATCTGTTAAATTCTGAACCAAAATGCTAAATACATGTGGCTTTGGGGGTAAGTGACTTTTTTTTTAAAAGGAATTTTTTTTTATTAATTTTGAAGTTGTTACAAAGATTCAAAGAATAAAAGAACAAGGATTTGATGGCATCATATCTTTAAACAAGAACAATCTTGTGTCCGAGAATCCGAGATCCAAAATCGAGATTGGCAAGATGCTAAACAAGGAAACACGCATTGGGACAAACCCGCACCTATAGGGTCAAGCCCAGAACACCTATTGGGCTAAGCCTATAACGTAAAAGGAAAAGGGAAAATGACAGCCAAGAACGTGTTTTGATAATTAATACCCGCTAAGGACTATAACGTAAAAGGAGAAGGGAAAATGACGGCCAAGGACATGTTTTGATAATTAATACCCGCTAAGGACGTTTTGTTTATTAACAAATGTTCTTAGTATGTCTTTAAAATGTATTAATTATCAAAATATGTCCAGGACCGTTATTTTTCCAAAGAAAAAATCGTTACTCTACCAACAGCAACCGAGCCGCCATCCCCTCCACGACCGGCCTCCACTAGCAGCCTACAGCCACCAACAGCAGTAGACTAATTGGGTGTGGTGTTGAGTGACTAATTGGGATCTAGTTAGGATAATAGAAGAAAAGAATAACACTTACCAAGAAGCGTAGCCATTCTAATTTCATATCCAAGTGAGCTGTAAGCAACATC
>BPLS01031820.1:0-17417 GCA_019656275.1 Rhododendron kiyosumense | reverse complement strand
ACCAAAAAAGTTGCTAGGAAGAAGCTGCCCCTAAAAGAATGGTACTACTGCAACTACATTCAATTGATTTCACTCCTGGTGTGTGGATCGGACATTCCACTACTCTTTCATTGAGTGATTAAAAACAGCACATGGAGATAAAGACGACGAGAGAGAGAGAGACAGAGAGAGAGAGAGAGGAGTACCTGGTCGATTTTGGGCTTGTTCCGGATAAAAAAAAAATAGGCGTAGAGATTGGATATATGCGGCGATGATTACGAAGAAAACCCTATAATTTGACCCTTCTCACAAATTACTCCTGTTAATTGTAGCTTTTTCAATTCAACGCCATGTAGACTGATAACTTAACCAGGATATATGTGTGTATGTGTGTATACGTGTATACATACATATATATGTATATATATTTTTTATTTTTTATTTTTTAATAATCCAAAACTTGCCCACTGGGCTACATAGTAAAGAACCACGATAACAATCATCTTCTATAGACTATGGGAATGGCAATAGGTCGATTTGGTCCGAATTTTGCAATTACCATACCCAAACCCACGGTACTTGTCTCTACCCAAGTCCAAACCGATATCCGATGGGTATAAATTTTAGTGCGCCATAATCAAACCGTACGTGTTCAGTTTCTACTCGAACTGCACTAGACTCGCGATATTATTGACTCCATTAGTAAAACAAAAGAATATTACTCTCTCCGTCAATTTTTAAGTGTCCTGCTTCGTAATTCCAACTTATTAAAAAGACATCATCATTATATCTTTCACATTAACTTTTTCCTTCATTTTCCCTACTTACCCATCATCATTACACTTATACTCATTAACTTTTCAAAATGGAATCTATTTTTAGGGACAAAATAGACAATGCACTAACTGTTACCCACTAACTTTACAAAATAGACATTTATTAAAGGACAGTCCAAAATGGAATACCGGACTCTAAAATGGGACGGAGGGAGGGAGTATATCATAAGTAAAATTTTATGTTGGTGTCAGTTGAACACCTTATGAAAGGGAATCTTTTTGGTTATGTTTTTTTATTAGGTTGAAAGTTGGATGACTAATGTTTTTTTTTTTCTAAGCGTATGACTAATATTAATCAATAAATAATTTTTAAGTTCCTATGGAAGTCTCTTGAAATTTTTGAGTTGAGAGGAATAAGGAGAGGAAAAGAAATAAAGAGTCAATCATCAAAATTTGAAACTCAATAAAGGAAAATTATACGTGTATATATATACACACACAGTGAGCTTCTAATAAGGACCTTAAATGTGGATCTCATAGTTTGGAGCCTTCCGGGTCATATTTTGATAATACAAACCGTTCAACTTGTTTAAAACATATTTTAAGGGTACTCACGAGAAATCGACTCAAAATATAATCGGGAAGTGGTTCATCCAAATATTTTTTACCTAGAACAATTTTTATCAAGCTTTTATGAAAAATTGTTTGGATCAAGCACTTTCATTGGATATCTAGCATAATCCCGCAAGATCTTAATTCCGATTCTTTTGGATTATTCTTTGAACCTCACGGTTTTTCGTCTCGCAAGGACTCGTGCCTCATTCCCGTGCCGCAATACTGTTAACAGGATCGGACAATATATGCAAAGTTTAGCAAAAATTGACACATATATAGAAAAATACTCTAATTTTTAATATAGACCTGTCACAAACAAATATACTTCCTAAATCCTAACATTAAGTGGCCCACTAAATGTTAAATCGCTTATTATTACTATTATATAAAAAAAAATTATCGTCTATGTTAAACCGCTTATTATTACTATTATGTAAAAAAAAAATATCGTCTTAATTGCATCTTCGTTGACAGTCAGGCTTTGCAGGAGGATATTCTGCTACTGATTCTGCTGTGGTTAGCCACAATAATAAAATAATAAGATGATAATTTGAAACATTTTAAATTCCAAAACCTCTCCCTCCCTCTTTCTCTACAGTTTTGCCTGAAATGAATACAGAGAGAGTACACACAATAACCTTTTATGACAAGTACTACTCGCGCGTTATAGAAAAGTGAAGTTCCTTGAACCTTCTTTCCCATGTCAAGTGGACTAAAACATTCAAACTGGTGCCATTGGAAGTCAATTAGTTTTGGAAAAGTAGTTGCGTTATTCTTGTCCACAAATCAGTCCAACGCGCAATAAGATCAATTCAAACATTGCTACATCAGTCAAGGATCGATCATGTTAGTGTCAGAGAATTTTGTGTGAACCAATGGCATGCAACAATCTTTGAGTGGTTGATTATGTTGATGAGTTTTAATTGTACGATCAGATTGGTCAAAAAGGAGTCTTCTACAGTTCTATACTTGTCCATTAGCTGGCTAGTCCAGCCTACAAGTTCTGACCAAGAAAAATACACTACATTCGACATTTGAAAAACCATAAAAGGAATATAATTCTTACACAGGTATTTCTTGTTTATTCAAAAACCCTTTAAGTGAAAATGTCAGAGTAGGATATTTCCTAAGCATTAGCATTCTAGTTCTAGAATATTAGAGTAGTCCTAGCTCTCACCTGAATAACTACCTACATAAATTTGGGTATACAAATATAAGAGATGGCTAAAAATATTGCCATTTGTGCATTAAGTGAAAATGTAAGAGTTTGATATTTCCCAAGTCTTGGCATTCTAGAATTGTAGAGCAGTCCTCTCACCTTAATAACGACCTACATAATTCGGGTATACAAATATAAGAAATGGCAAAAAATATTGCCATATGTTCATTAAGTGAAAATGTAAGAGTTGGATATTTCCAAAGTCTTGGCATTCTAGAATAGTAGAGTAGTCCTCTCACCTTAATAACGACCTACATAAATCGAGTATACAAATATAAGAGATGGCGAAAAATATTGCCATTTGTGCATTAAGTGAAAATGTAAGAGTTGGATATTTCCGAAGTCTTGGCATTCTAGAATAGTAGAGTAGTCCTCTCACATTAATAATGACCTACGTAAATTGGGTATACAAATATAAGAGATGGCAAAAAATATTGCATTTGTGCATTAAGTGAAAATGCCAGAGTTGAGAAACCCTTCCTAATGAACCTGATTGTCTCACCCACCTTCCACAATGAAGGCGAATTTAGGGTCCTACGGGAGGCGAATTTAGGGTTCAAGGCTATGGACAACCTCTGAATCCCTGATGATTAACATACTAACACCCCACTGATATATATAATACTAGTGTTTTACCAGTGTCTACGGCACTACCTACCCCAATTTGAATTGAAATTACCCTTGAATTTTGATAGTGGCTAAAAAAGTTTATTTCAATTTTTAGGTAGCTATAAAAATTTTAGGTAGCTACAAATTGTTGAAAATTAACCTCTCTTTTTTTTAACAGCAAAGATTTTTTTTATTGATATGAAAAAAGGATTATCTTGCGACAATCACCTACAACTCAGAATAGAATTGATAAGATTAAAAAAAATATCTATTGCGTTCAAAGGGGGGGGGGGGGGGAATCTGCAAAAGCCCTATAGTAAGAAGAGTGCCCTTTACTTCACTTTAACCCACAAAGTCTCTACAGCGCAAAAAAAATTCATAAATATAAACCACCAAGTCTCTACAAAATAGAAAAGAGCATTTTAACAAAAACATGGTAGGCAACAGAAAATACCTCTCTCGATTTGATTTCTCCCGAGGGTTTGACTATCGAGTAGGAGTGGACGGTCCCAATACTCGGCAGTCAATCAGGAGGGAACCCTTTCCCCGAAGACAGTCAATTGAGAAAAAGGAGAGGAAAAGTCTCTTAAAAAGGAAGCAAGAAAGCAAGCAAGGAGAATTGCTTCTCTCCCTTCTTTATTTTTTTCACCCCTTCTTTCTTTTTTTGCCGTGGAGGAAGAAGACACACACAAAAAGCAATAATGCTATCCACACATAGAAAAACACAAATCTTCCACAGATCAGTCCACGTGGAATAAAAATTGCAAATGGACCCACAACCTTTCTCTCTCTGCTGGACCCCTCTCCCAAAACCCACTTTCCCCAAATTTTGAACAGAATTTGTCTCTCTCTTCCACCACCGACGAGCCCTAACTCCACCGTGTCTCACCACTGTCGACGCCCACCCCACCATGTCCATCGCAGTCTCACACTTATCTCCGTTTTGCACAATTCTCTCTCTCTCTCTCTCTCTCTCTCTCTCTCTCTCTCTCTCATATTCGTATAAAAGACTTAAAAGTTTTCACATCTCCGATCAAAAAATTAAAGTTTTCACTTCTCCAATCAAAAAATTAAAGTTATTCTAAAGAAAATGCAGTACCTAGCCACTTCATATTAGCAAATCTTAATCATATCGCCATAAAATTTTCCCTTTTAATTTTTTAATCCACAACAAATTCTACACTTTGATTTGGTTGAGGTGAATAGATATCCAGAGTATGAGAGAACAGTGATTTCCAGAGTATGAGAGAGGAGGGTTTCGAGATTTAGGTTGGGAAGCCTACCAACAATGGTGATATCAGCTCTTACCAAGTGTCAGTAATTCACGATTTGTTCCAGAAAAGAGAAAAACATGTATGAATATTATGATTCCAATTGATCTGTCAAGGATCATGAAAGAGAGAGAGATTGAAAGTGGATTTATTGGAAAAGAGTAAAGATAATGGGGGTAGAGAAAAACTACAGAGAATAGAGAACAAGGTGGGTTTGAAGGGGGGAGAGTGAAAAGCATGAGGTGACAGGGGAGAGAGAAAGATTGTGGGCCCGTTTGCAATTTTTATTCCACGCGGACTTATCTGTGGAAGATCTGTGTGTTTTCTCTGTGCAGGTAGCATTATTGCACAAAAAGAGAGTGGATGGCATTTTATGTAATATGATGGGTAAATGTGGATACTTCCAACCTTTGAATCAAATAAATCTAAACCGTTCCAACAACTTATCTCCACACATTTCTGTTTTATAATAGAGATTGGAAATTTTTTTTTTTTGCCAAGATTGGATATTTTTAAGTCTTGGCATTCTAGAATGGTAGAATTTGACATATAAATGGCGGAAGTTGAGGTGAAGAACGTTGCTAAACATATTTGTCCCGCAAAATATGATGTAGATCGCATATGTTGCCACTTTTCATGTAGCATCAATTAACTGATCATACCTATCAAGGCTAGGAAATAAACAAATCCTATCATCATTAAAATAAAATCCATTGGTTTGTCAATAAAAAATCCTTGGTGAAACCCACCAATCTAGTAACACTCTTCTTTCCAAAATGGAGTGAAGAGATACCTAATCCAAACCAGATTATGGTGGAATGATCAACTCGAACCATATATGGACAAAAATCACATACTCTGAAGCACCATGAAAAAAACTACGCAAACAATCATCTGCCTCTGTCAATAAAAATGATAACCCAAACAAAGTGAACTCTTCAAAATGATATCGGGGCAACATTGGTAAATGCCAATTTCCGCTGCTAGACAGTTCATCATGTTCCCAACTCGGCTTCTGTCTTTGGATGATGGATTTGTTGAAGGAAAAGATCATGAACCAGAAAAACCAATTTCATTTCTGTGGTTCCCAAATGTTCACCATATATCATCAACACACTTAAAATTCAAACACAGCATACCAAAACAGTAGAAAAAGACATGAGATGTAAGGATAATTAAAGGCGGGGAAAGCAAGTACACAGCCAAATTAACAAGGTAAATAACAGACAAAAGTTAATTTCATAAAAAATCCTCTACCATTGGAAACGAGACAACACAACACCCATCCTGAAATGCTAGACTTAGGAAATACTGATGTGATCATATGCAATAGAATCAATAAGCAGCATTTTAAAGAATCACCAGGAACAATGTGTGAAAAAAAAACAGCTTCGGCATAATTAAATTATATACTCTTGGCTGCTGCTTTTGATTGAGGTAGTGTTCCAAACACCTTGTCCCAAAATGAGGAAGTGATGCCAAAGCCTCGGTTCTGGATACGGAAATGATGATTCAAGTGATATTTCTGCAGGAATACAACCAACAAATTCATGAGTGGGAAAGTGCCAACAAGGCTTGCTGGTTTAAACAACTCCACCCTTTATGCAGAAAACTATTTTCATAAACTGGAAAGAAGAGTCTAGGCCTCTTTGGATCTTAAAATATGATGGAGAAATGGAGGGAAAAGAAAAGGAACTGGATTTTTGAAATTGAATTTTCCTTTCTCCCCTTTACTTTTACTTTCCCATTGCAAATCCCGACACAAATTCAATACCCAAACACAGCCTTAGATTTGAACAGATAATGCTTTATTTCATTGGGCTATTTAGAAGGCGAATAAGTGATGGATGTGGATATGTACTACACACAAAAATGTTGATACAGGCAGGGGTTTTACCTTCAGATTTCGAGGTACTTCACTTGTCGGCTGTGCATGGTGCAAGTAGTAATGGGTGACGTCATACATTACATAACCCAGTAAACCACCTCCAAACAAAGCAGGAGTAGTCGAAGGAGTAGAGACTAGTTTAAGCAAGTTCCAAAACTGACAGCAAAAGATAAAATGAGAGCCAGAAGCTATAGAAACAAAATTATCAATAATCTCAGCTAGGCAACCAAGGCTAAGTTGTGCGGATTTATGCTTGTTCGAATAAGATTCAAAACGTATTGTTCCTTCAAAAATCTAATCTTTGAACTTTGAACAAGTTGACAATTTTCACCGCATTCCCAATGATTCACTCACATTGATCACAAACTAAACCCAAAGTTGACTAATAACTGAGAAGAGGGCATTATGCATGGACAACTTTTAAAACTAGATTGTGACCTGCTTCCCATTTCTTTTCTTTTGCGCAATTAAAAATAGTAGGAGGGGCATGGATAACTGTACCAGTGAGGCCCAATAGAAAAGGGGGGCACCCCAATAACCAGCCCAGAGGCTTAAGGCCAGCCAAATGCTCTCAGTACTTGACGACTTGAAACCAAGATGTGTGCGGAAGGAAAGTTACGAGATCACCAAACCTTCGATTTTGGTTCTTCTATTATAGTTAAAATCTAGTATGCCCTTCAACCATAATCTTTATACCAGAAAAGCTCTTAGTTTATATTACACACATACTGAAGGTTAATGTTCACACTCATGATGATTTGCTGCCTTGCATGCACTCAACCAATTCAAATGTTGACACGGACACGGCAATTCCCAAAAGATGGGGACACCGACACCGAATGGGACATGGCAATTTTTCAAAATAATTTCTTCAGTTATGCAAAGCTACCACTAAATATTTAGGTTTGGACTCCTATGGAATGCATTATTGACTTACGGTGCATGCCTATAAACATACAAATCTTCCGAATTATATTGTAAGCTTATCAAGGTTATCAAATTGCAAACCGAATCAAGAACGGATTGACCTTTTCCGAATCGTGACTTGTGACGATTTGGTCCCAATTTCAAAACATATTGCAAAATTTATCAATGCACCTACATATCATAGATACATTGTAAAACTGAAAATTTTATCCTTAGATCAACATTTTCTATCATTAATTGATGACTACGTGGTCTAATAAGAAAGACACTTGTACATAACAAGAAATAAATTTTATAGTAAAAAGGTTATGCGCATAAAGCTGTTAAAGAATTATAAGAATGAAAGGTTAGCCTTAACACAACAAAAATTTGTACCCTAGTAGGTATGAAACTAGCTTATATGGCAACATATGTGGGTTGTTCCGATGCTCTGAGCTCTGCCCCGGTCTATGATTTAGTGGATACAAGAATTAATAGGATTGATTTATGAAATTAAATTACGCATCTGTGTAGGATATTATCCTCAACAACATTCAGAGCTACTTGTATAATTACCATGTAGCAAACTAAATTTATAACACTTTAAAGAGGCGAGCACATCTATTGCCTCATACTCCCTCCGTCCCAATTTACTTGTCACAGTTCTATTCCAACCGGAAAAAAGAATTAGTTATATCTTTAAATTGGTAATGAATTTTATATCCAATATGGATCTTGTTTGATAGATCTCGATTTGTTCTATAATACAATGTTTTCAAAATTGCCTAAAATATTATAAATTACAAGATATAATCAATTGAAAAGTGGCACGAACTCCAAAAAGTGACAAGTAAATTGGGACGGAGGGAGTATTATAGAAGACCATGAAAACTTGAATAAAATATTTAACGCATGAGTATAAAGTATCTTGGGAGCGCCGATTCAAGCTCGCTTCTAAGTTCCTAAACATATGGGAGCTTATCGGGCCGTTAAGGAAGTTATTCTTTTACTTTTAAGAGAGTTATGCCATTGTGGAAATAAGAATATGAAAAATCGTATCAATCAAGAAATTTTGCAAATTGGAAGTACCAAACAACAAATTAGGTTCCAACAAGAGTTTCACATTTGACATAAAGTGCCACATCACAAAAATCGCACTTTCACATTATCAAAAAGACGGATCTAGGCTAAAAGTAGAAGCGGTTGTCTTCCTCTCCTTGCTTGTCCTTGATTACTTACTTAGTAGAGGTTTCGAACTGAGTGAACCCATTACGTGGGAAATCTACTAATTGACTGAATGATTGAGTTTCATGGAAGAAAGTTTTTTATTCTGGCTAGCGATGATTACCCTTTAAGATCGAAAAAATTCTCAATAAGTGTTACGTTTCCCTCATTGGTTAAGTATTTAACAATGTGTATATACATTTTTGTATACAATCTAGATACACTCCTTAGGCGCTACCAACCTTATGAGCTTCTAGGTGCCCCTGCTCACCTGCACCCGCTCCTGCCCCCGTCCCCGCTCCCGCTTCGTGCTACTAAATCGTAAACATCTATTGTTCAAACAAAAAGTCAAAAACATCTTTAGAATGACAATTATAATGTTTATTAATGAGAAAAAAAGGGTTAACAAAATGCTCTGAATTAGAATGAATACCAGTCAACAAATGATTAATAAATTTTCCATGAGAATAATGTTTTCCATACCTAACCATGTATGATTTTATATTCTTGCTATCTATAAGAAAAATTAGGGCAAAACCGCAAAAGTGGTTTCATATTAGTCGAATGCAACAATTTTGAATAACCTTGAATAGTTCCTGCATAATTCGCAAATTGAATTGTGAATAGTGCGATTCTAACAACTACAATGCCTATACACATAAATATATGTTATATATCACTTTTGGCCCAATACCTTTGAATAAGTTTGCAGAACTTATAAAAATCAACATGAGTGTGCCCCGTCTGTCCCACCATAATATGTCCCTGTGCGTTTGACACGGATTCGGACCATACAGCAATCTCTAGGAGTGTCGGTGCTTTATAGGGTAGCATACTAGTTAAGTAGGGAGCTATGTAAAACCGAATATCAAAGTAATACAATCATGACCACAACAAAGTATGTAATCAGGTTAGAAACTGTGCATTCAAATACAAAAGAAGTGATTAACTCGAATGTTATTGTCATCACATGAAAGCTAAATATCCAGACTACTAGGAAGATAAAAGCATGTAAACAGATGCCATGTAGACAACCTAAAAACAGGAAAGACCAAGGTTGAAAGATAAGTACCGGAAAACATAAAACAGCTGTTGCAGGAGGAGGGAAAACCAGGCGTAGCCCATCCATGGGGTGCTTATGATGGCAACCATGAAGAAGATAATGCAAGGTGTTTCCCCTAAAGAAAAGTTCCTTACATTTATTAAAACAGAGAGAGAGAGTGAGAGAGAGAGAGACAGAGAGAGAGAGACTAACCAATAGCTCTTTGTTTTGATGTGAAAAAGGAAGCGGTGCAATGTGTATTCCATCAATGTCCATATGAAAATACCACAACACACTATTAATCCTATGTGAGGAAAGTTATGGCCCATCCGAACAGACTTGGAGATGGACCAGCAAACAACTGGCAGCCAGACGAGAGGTATATACCACCACTTGTTTTTGGTCAAAGACTGTACCAAGCAAAATTTGTTGGTGTCAAATTAAAGAGAATAAGAATAATTGCACTTAAAGTATGTTTGTACTTAAATAAATTTGTCTTAACATGGTATTGTGTAATGTGTACCATACTAAAAGTGCATTTTTAAGCATCAATACATGTGACTGTGCTTAGTACAAAGTTGTAATAATGAGGGCATGAAACAGATGTGAGTTGTGAACATGGTTAGTTTTAATATCATTGTCATATGTCATTTACTTTTGGGTAGTTTAGGCTTTTTGTTATTGTCAAAGTTTCCCCTATGCAAACATATCACGAGGGTTTACTCTTTTATTCATCTTTTCAATAACCAATATACTTGCACTCTCACATGGTATCAGAGCAGATTGGAATAAGCTAATCGCACTAGCTGCCACTGCTGTATCTGCACAGAAGAACTCTCTAACAACCATCGCTCTTCTCTCTCTCTCTCTTTCTTTGATCTCTCATACTCAGTAGATCTAAATTTCTCCCTTGCGGTATTTGCAATTGCCCAATCAGCATCTCCAACCTTCAGCAACCTCAACTAAAATACTACTCTGACGACTGCCCACAAACCCTCCCTGACCTCCAGCAAGCGTCCTCTGACCTCAAGCAACTCTCGTTTCTCCTCCATCAACACAAATCTGACCCCCAACAAAGACAACAAACTTTGTTTACCACTTTCTGATGTCTTCCACCCTCACCGAGACTCGCTGGACCTTCCTTAACTCTCGCCGTGGTCTCAAGTTTAGCACATCATCATCTGGTGTTGTTCTACTCAGATTACAGTTTCTTGCTAAAGTTTATACTCACACCCAACCCAGATCGGATTCATATGACCCAAAAATAGACGACCCATAAACCACCATATAGTCCACACCAGACCCGGGTTCAACTAGGAATTTAAAAATCAAATTCCAAAATGATTAATGTTACTAGATCCAGATTCTTATTTTTCCTACTATTTCCAGTGGAATAGTATCATTTTTTCTCTACCTTCATGTCTAACAACAAAATGCATGCAGTCACCATTCTCTTGATTGGAGACAAATACTCTTACTGCTTCAAGTGTTGTAAACAATTTTGTAGTTGGTACAAGTATTTAGAGAAAAATATGTAAATGTGCCTCCTAAATTCAAAGAGCATGCCACCGCCGTTGCCAGTTTGGTCTTTGCTGCAATTGACTGATTTCTTCACTACGACTCACATTGTTGCTTGCTTTCGTTTCTTGCTTGGCCCTCAATGCTACTTGCGCTACAATCATGAGTTTAAGGGGGTTGTGAAGGTAGTTAGTTTTAATATTATTGTCTTTTACCATTTACATTTGGGTAGTGTAGTTTTTTGATATTGTTAGTGGTTGCCCGATATAACCATATCAGTAGGGTTGTACTATTCATCTTTTCTACTTTTGTCTCCTTTCCTTGCGTTGGCACCTCAACATGTATCACATGGGATCCTTTTGCACATAAAAGGAACCCTTGTGTTTCGTTCTAAGCAAGTGAAGCTGAAGTGTTTTATGGTGTAAGATAACTTCCTAGTTTGTTCTACTAGTTCCTGTTGATCCTTTCTTCTCTATGATTGTATCTTCTTTGTGGTTAATCTTAGCTGCAGATGTTTACTTGTGATGGAATGCACTCTGTAGACTTATAGTCGAGCAAATAGATATAATAATATAGAGCCACTACAAACACAACAATTTGAACATTGTGCAACACATGCCAATGAGGCCTTGCTCCATATGGTATCGGAAAATGATATCAATCTACGCAAGTACCAACAAAACAATGCCACATAGGCCTGTTGTACACAATTTTGTATTGTGTTTTTAGACTTTCCCATACTAATAATATCATAACTGAAAGCGAAGAACAAAAGAAAAAAACAGTAAATTACGTTGGTAAGTGAAGGTACTTGGTAAGTTTGGATTGCAGCCTACTAATAGTAAATGTTTATAAAGAAATGCCAAATTGGTAATACCTCCCAAAAGTTACTTTCGAAAAACCGAGGGCCTTCCTTGCTAGCAATAGGCTGGTGAACCCACTCCTGATAATCCTCTCCTAGGTGGCCAACCTGCGAAAGATTTCTATGTAAGTTGTTTCAAAATTTAGGAATTGAAAAGAGGACGACGGACAACAGGAAAAGTTGAAACAAAAGAAAACCAAAGCACCCAAGAGAAAACAAAGAAACATTTCCAACGAAAAGCAATTCAAAACAAATCTCAATATCATTATCCAATGGCTATCACAGATAATAAGCACAGTGTTTATAGCTCAACCACCACAATTCTAAATCAAACCCCATCTTATGCATTTAATGGGCATGTGATGTCAAACCAACGGAATCATACTTCAAGAATCTTCATTCAAATTGCAAATCCCTCTAAGAAAACTATGTATTTTCAAAACCCCTTTTTGGCTAAAATCCCCCACTAGAAGCAGACGTAACTATGTTAGAGAAATTAGCCTGCCTGGCAAAAAATATTTGATGCCATGGGAAAGCAAGAAACTATGAAGCACCAGTACAGCTGCATGGAGACGGAAGATAAAAAAACAGTAGGGTACTAGTATGGCTAAGGTACAAATATGAAGAATGTATTATTATAATTAGAGGAACGGGTCACATGAAACAATTGTACAAAAAGAATAGGAAATGGTTAAATGTTGGATTAAGAATCCAACATATAAAGCACTTTTTTCAGTAGAGAAAATATAGACCAAAATCTTAATTCTGCAAACATGCTAGCCATAGGAAAAAGGTCTTATCATGTTACCTTCGTCTTTGCAGTTACATAGAATACTACACCTTCTGTCCCAGTTTGTGTATCTCTTTTTTAACTTGTACATGTCCATAATGTTTGTCCAATTTGAGATTGAATTGAAGAAGTTCCCTTAATGCCCTCTATTTCAAAAAAAAAAAAAAAGCATTGGAGTACATGCTCTATCATTTAATGCAAAAAAAAGTTAGGGGCATTCTTGGAAAATCAAAGCCTTTAAATAGTAAACATTGTGTTCCCTTAATAAGTGGGACTTCCAAAAATGGATAAACAAACCAGGACGGAGGAAGTATTTTGAATGAGATTGGCATATGGCTTGCATATACTTAGGTACTTCTTGGGTATCGCAAAAACTAAAGAAAACATTTTTGTATGCACGCGGAACTACCATGCAAAATACAGGAATCTGATAAACTACTAGCACGACATGTTATTAGAAGTAACCATGCTTCATGGACGAGAAATGGGAGAAAAAAGGAAAGGACAAAAACTAGTTCAAGCCAGAGAAAAGAGAGCTTTTCTTTACAGCAAAGGGGAACTGAAATGCAAGAACCAAGCCTCTAGAGAAGACGAGTAGACTGACATAGCGACCCTTTTGCAAAAAACATGTCAAGTGATGAGCATCTGATTAGTAACAACCCCAGTGATGAGCATTTTGCTCATAATAACCCAAAGGTACAAATTCAAAAAGCCAGTGCTAGAAAAAGATAGGTGACACAAAAAAAGAAAAAATTCTACCTCTTGGTCACTTTTACTTTATTTTGTTGATTGGTTATAACAATCATTGTCATAAAATAGAATGTACCATGTAGTAGGAATTTACCTGGAAGACAAGGGGTTTATTCAAGTCCACGCTGAAGCCTTGTGCAACCATCTTCAAACCTTCTTATTTGTAACTGAAGTGACGTAGGCAAGGAAATATTAAGACAACTTGAGTAATCATATCATTTATAACTTCGTAAACAACATACTCATACTGAAACAAACTACATGAAAAATAGCAACTGCAATGAGGTTCCAATGGACTTAACGTCTTGTAAATCACTTTTAAAAATGGAGAAACCAGGATTCCATGAGGAAGAGATTGCAGGTTCTTTTCTAGCCTTCTTAAATTGGAAAGATAACAAGGTTGGATTACATAATTAAGAAAAGGAAATTTACATTTCTCCTTTATGAATCTATGAGATGTCAATTGACCTTATTAATATTTCTTGGCACAACCTTTTAACCTGGACACATATTCAACACCCAACAAACCTAGTTCACAAGTTTCAAAGATTCAAACGTAAGACATTAGTGGAAAGTGGACTCATATGTTTAAGCCTTAAGGCATAGCAATACAAACAATTTACCATAATAAATAAGTAAAAGCCAAGTTGAATCCAATTCTGCTTGGATTTCGTTGTAGTGTGACTACAGCTACACAATTGATTTCATTGCAGCCATTGTCTCGTACAAGTATAGTCTAGAATTCTAAGATATCCACAATTCATATAAACCATTTCCATAAAGAACTCTCCTACGCACAAACAGCTTAGGCTCACCTCAAACAATGGTTTATTCAGGCTTGTGTAACACTCTCCTGAATAGTTCTGATTCTTGATTCCAAGCTTACTACTCCCTCCATCCCTTAAAGTTGGTCCCGCTTCGAGATTCCAACTTTTTATTGAGACACAATTATCATAGTGTACAGATCTTTAGTTTCCAAAATTGCCCAAACAGATTGTGTCATTCGTTTCAAAATTCTAGGTGGCAAATATCATTGCTTGAAATTTGGACAAATTTAAACCAGTGGGTACTTTTCCATCCGTATCTCAAAGAGGAGTAAAGGGCAATGTAGGAAATTTATCAAATTTTTGGCATTGAAAGCCTTAAAGGAACATAAATTTTGGGACAACCAAAAAAGCAATACATGCCTAATTTTTCGGGACAGAGAGAGTAACTAACAGAGCCACAAAAACAAAGTCCAGAATAACTCCATTGGCATGTTGAAGGTGGACACATGCCAAAGAAAGAAAGAAAAAAACAAGTTTCTAGCTATTCATGGGCTTTATTTTACGTACTTTGACTGCATAATACTTGGCGGTTAGCATTAACTCTTACTTTCATCTTTACCAATATGAGTCATTTGACCAGCTCAACTCAACACGACATTTGTCTACTCACTTGGGGTTGGGTACACACCCATAACCCATTTACTACCCCAATTGATTCAACTCAAAATCATCACTTGACACCAGGAATCATGGCCTTAGTTGCAGGAACCTCCTATGTGGGTGGCGAATCCACCTCGGAACCTCGCTCCCGCACTCCTTCCTAGGACGTCTCAATGGGAACCTCGCTCCCATTGAGAAAGGAACCCGCTCCCAACTAGGATAGAACCTCTTAGGCATATAAATCCCAAAAGAAATAAAAATAAAAGACACCAAGCAAGAGAAAAGACAAAGTAATGGTACGATGTTATAAAAATATTAACTTAAATTTGCTCAATTACTTAATATATCCACAATATTTCTTAGTCACTAAGACAATCTTTGCAATTGACATGAATGACGCATAATAATATTTACTTGCAATACATATTTTCTGTAGTACTCCTAAAAGTTCCCCGTCCCGAAAGAGGAGATCCTATAATCCTCCGCCACCGATCCCGCTTCCGCCCCTGCTTCATGCAACTATGTATAGAGAACAGCTAGAATCACATTAAAATCTGAAGTATTTTATGTTTGGCAATTTAAGTGGTAGAATAATATTTTCTTTTTGACATTTAACTATATTAAAATACATAAAAATATTTAACTTTACTAATTTTTCCTATACGCTCCCGATGGCGCTCCCACACTTTTATGATCTTCCAATCCCCTGCCCCCACTCCCGCTTCCGCTTCGTGCAACCAAGATCATGGCCTTTCCTATTGCCTCAACCAAAATTATCCTTGGCATTCCTTTATCATCTGCCACATTCCGCACAGATCAAATACAACGCAGCCTAATGAAAATAATGCTTGACTCCTCCTTCTATATCAGTCAAATGGTCAATGATGCCAACGGGCAATGTGTGTGGGGCCACTTTTAGCTTGTTTTGCTAAAAGTATCATTTCTAATTCAACTTTTCTTTCAACACTACTTATCCATTTCAATCCTCTCAATTCAGCTAAAATCATTTGGTGCACGTCTGCTACCTTAACACCCAACATCTCATAACATAAATCACAGCCAAATGAGAGTCAGTAATGAACAGTGCTAGCATCTTATGACATCATTCCTCAGTAATTTATGCTGTGACTATTACTAATACTTGATTAAACAGCAAGAAAATGGAGATTTGCGCAAAAAGTGAATACACAAGCAAAATCAAAAAAGAGATCCTAGTAGCATCTAGAGCCGTTTGAACTGCCCACCATCACAGTAAACATGCCTCCTAAGAGCAGGCCCCCATTTGAAGTGCCAAAAGCCATAATTTGACAAGTTTTTAGCAAAATCAAAGTCCACCCATTGCTATCGTTTGCTGGGAAAAATGGCAAAGCCATCTTTAATTCTAATACTTGGGCTTACCAAATCTCCCACATCATCCAAACCAACTTATTTGCATCGGAAAAAGTGAGAGGTCAAATACAATGGTCTAGTTTTGAGACGGTGCCAAAATAGCACCAAACTGGCATGGCAGCATCATTCTTTTTGGCATTTGACCTTGTATCAAGTCAACAAATGGCTTCAGCAAATTGAGTTTGGTACCAATGGGTGGACTTGCTCTAATGCGTCTTTTCGCAATTGGTATACATCTTCACGAAGGACAAAAACTTCCACAACAAGACACCTATTCGGAACTACCTAGTTTATAATGGATAATTAATTCATCCCACATAACTTAAAAAACAAATAACCTATTCGCACGTTGGCTGCATTACGAAATATTTTATAAGAATTAGCAATTTGGCATCATCAATTTAAATGTAGACAAGGATGGAACTTAGTCACATAAACCTTCACTACGACCGTTCCGCCGCCGCCCACCCCCCCCCCCCCAATCCTCCCTCCACGCTCGCGTTCTCAATCCTCTCTGTCAAGAATTTGAGAAGCGTGGGTTGTTGCCGAAAAACAGATTTCACACTCACACTTGCGAATGCACACAGACGTGACAGTTGAAATTCTGTGAAACTAGAGTTTTTATAGTAGATCAGTCACAATACTTGGAACCGCTGAGAAAATGTTTGACAGGATGAAAATAGTTTGAGCATAGTCATTACTAAGTGTTCTATGGCATTTGCGTTCCCTCCCCGAAGTTAGAATCATGTGTCATTCTTTGGTGTAAACATCTAACAAAATATCGTAGGATGAATTAATTATCCTAAATTCTAGTTGATGAGTCATGAAATTCAAATCATGAAGTCCATTTCACAAGTTATTGCCATTTCAAATCATAAAGTCAATTTCACGATTTATTACCCTAAACTACGTCCACAACCATCTCAAACAAAGACATTCCAACGATCACTACCAGGGCCGGGGTAGATGCATAGAAAGCAATTGGTTAAGGTCCACCAAAAAAGTTGCTAGGAAGAAGCTGCCCCTAAAAGAATGGTACTACTGCAACTACATTCAATTGATTTCACTCCTGGTGTGTGGATCGGACATTCCACTACTCTTTCATTGAGTGATTAAAAACAGCACATGGAGATAAAGACGACGAGAGAGAGA
>BPLS01031819.1:0-75644 GCA_019656275.1 Rhododendron kiyosumense | reverse complement strand
ATGTTGATTCGGGGACCGTAAGAGTTTCTAACAATCAGATGCCATTTACCTGTTGTGCTTGGGATAGTACTGGCGTTTTTGTGATAAAATACATAGCAGGGTCCACAAAAAAGGAACACTCTGCCTCCCTCTATCCGCGCGTCTTTGTCTTCTAATAGTTGTAATTCCCACTTACACCTTTGGTTTCAGGTCGGTGCTGCAACATCAATCATAGTGAAAGAAGGATCAATTGGGTCTCTATTGGTCACAATGCCTTGGAAGGGTACGGGTTGTGAGATTGAGGTGGAGGAGCTTGAGCTCGTTCTTGGGCCTCGTGAGGACCTTAAATACCAATATGGATCCCAGACTAGTATTGCTAGACAAGATGATAACAACTGTCTCAGCAATGAATTGGGAAAGCTTGATAATGAAAAGGTGGAGAATACTCCGATGTCTGCTTCCGTGGATGTTCATGAAGGAGTTAAAACTGTTGCTAAAATGGTGAAATGGTTGCTCACTAGCTTCCATTTAAAAGTGAAAAAACTGATTGTTGCATTTGATTCCTCTTTAGTAGGAAATGAAAACAATATGAAGTTTTGCAGAACCTTGGTTCTTCGAATAACCGATGTAGAATGCGGAGCACGCATCTCTGAAGAGGTCTCTTCAAAATCTGATACGACAGTTGATAACTTTCTTGGGTTGAATCGTTTAACAAACTTCATAAAATTTCAAGGTGCAGTACTAGAGTTTCTTCAGATTGATGGTGTTGATAATCAAACCCCCCTTCAATGTGCTTCTGGAACAACTTTTGGTGAATGGTTTTCTGCATCTAATGCTAGGACTCCAGTTGTGACAGGGGAAAAAGGTGGATTTTCTGGGACCCTGAAATTGAGTATCCCTTGGAAGAATGGTTCATTGGATATCCACAAAGTGGATGCGGATGCTAATATTGATCCTCTGGAATTAAGATTTCAACCTAGCTCCATCAAATGGTTCTTGGATTTGTGGGAAATTGTTAAAGATTCAGGTAAGAATAGCAGGGAGCATGTAGTCTACACGACCAAGGAATCTGTTTATTTCAATGCTGCATCTCATCTAAGCTCTTCTGTAACTTCAAATGATAAGGCCATGCCTTGTAAAGAAAGTTCTCCCTCAGATTTCTGTTCTCCAATGGGCAAACAAACAGTAGCAGATGTTCTGTTACCAGAGTCGCGACTTATATCAGATTGGGTGCCATGCTCTATTAGTAAAAACCAGAAAGACTGGACTGAAGAAGAACCAGATTTTGGAGCCAGGTTGGTATCCTTTCTTGTGCTATCGTTTGGTAAATCTTAAGAAAAGTGAATGTGAATGATTCCATCATTGTGAGTTAAAATGATAGGTGGTTTAGTCAGATGCAAGTTTAACGTATCAGATATGCTACATATCTTCATGATTTTGTTTTAACTTTATGATGAATAAATGCAGATAATATTATGAAGCTGCCTTATCAAGCATTTCTATGCTACTCCTTTTTTTTTTTCAAAATTTAGTTTTGACTTTTGAAGTAATTCATCAGGAGCGATAGCTCTTTCCAGTTGGTATGTTATTATATCAAATATTGTTTTTAATGGGCTTTTAGTTTTGACTGATAACTGAAAGCATTATTTTTCAATTGTTTGTTTGTATTATATTGGTGATACAATATTTCATGCAGTTCAACTAGCAATTTTTCTATTTACACTAATGTCTATGATATTCTGTGACATGGATGTATTTGCAGTGTAGAGCAGTTTTTCGAATGTTTTGATGGAATGAGAAACTCCCAATCAGCATTAGGAAACAGTGGGATGTGGAACTGGACATGTTCTGTTTTCAGTGCAATAACTGCAGCAACCAACCTTGCCTCTGGATCTTTGCATGTCCCTTCTGGTATGTACGTTAATCTTGGTTGTATCATGTAATGCAGAAAATCTAACCTGATTCTATTGTTGTATATCTATGTTGCTCTGTTTTATACGAATACATGTTAAACTACGAATCTTCTTACTTAGCTTTTAAATTTCTTGCATTTATGATTGCCAAATATGAAACATGAAACAATGTGAATTATGAGCGGAGAAAATTTGAGCACTGAGAGTGGTGCACAAGTTGTTACTCCGTGTATCAATTAACAAATAGTATTAACTTTACTGGCACATTATTGATATCATGATATGATATGTTGGAAGTCTTGTTGAATCAACTTAATAGATTCTGTTGGATTCTCCATCTGTATGACTGTTGACAATATCATTTGTTCCACTTGGACAGAACAACAACTTGTTGAAACCAATCTTAAGGCAACTCTTGCTGGAATTTCTGTTCTCTTTTCCCTCCTCGACGGAGATCATGAGCATTCATGTGATGCAGAGAGTGTCGGGACAAATGTTGGTTCACGTGCTCATTATCTTGGTGCAAAATTTGAAGACATGGTTCTTGTCTTGCAGGTACTGGTTACACTTTCAAGTTTTTTCTTGTCAGTTCTGAACTTTACTATCTCTGCACTCCATTTGTTGGATTTGCACGGTTCTTTGATGCTAACTTCGAAAATTCTTTAAGGTCAACAGGTATGTCCTCAAGAAATGAATTTTAAAGGAACAGTGGAGTATATTGAGCTTAACGATCACTTCACTAATGCGGATGATGCCAGAGAGTTAAGTTTGCATGGTTGTAATGATGTTGAAAGTCAGATGCTTATGATACAACAAATGCAAGCTGCAGTTCAAGTTGCTCTCCCTACATTTTCTTGCTCTTCCATGGATGATGATTCAGAGGAATTCACTGCAGATTTTCCATTCAACAACTCCAGTGTGGATAGATGCATTGGGAGAACAGGCCGTAAAGGTATATATAGGGATGATGTAGTCAAGGTTACCTTGTTCAGAACTTTTGGTGGCACCCTTTGCCAGTTCACGGTAAATTATAGTGCTTCTGATAAGAATTTCAGTGGGCCAACTTCTTTTTCATTAAATCTGCCACGATTAGTGCTCTGGGTGAATTTCCATTTGATTGAGATAGTTTTGGGTCTTCTGAAAGAAATTGGAAGTTCCTTTGCTGTGGGTAGAGATGGTTCGGCATCCAATGGGCTCAACGTTAGGAATTGCTCTTCATCTGTTGGGGAAGTGAAAAGGGGTTCTTGCCGTAATTTGATGAAATCGTCCCCAGAAGAACTGTTGAGAGGTAATATATTCCTTCCTGAAGCGAGGGTAATATTGTGTTTCCCCTCTGAGAATGGAGTTTTTAGAAGCTACTCTTCCTGGGATCAGTTTATTGCTCTTGAATTTACCTCATGTTTGAAGGAGAGCGAAGAAAGTGTTCAAGTCACTGCTCCAATTCCAAATATAACTTCTCACAAGAAATATTTTCCAACAGCCTCACGTTCGCTCCATTTGAATATGGGCAACATTGACATCTACTTGATCACTGCTTCTTCGAGTAGTAATGTTGGAAGTAGCCGTGATGGCTTGCAGAGACAGATATTTTCAGCCGAGAACATTCTTTGTTCCAGAAATAGAAGAGGTCGCCTTTCTCATATTAGTATGTTTTGGGATGAGGGTTCTTTGACTGGTCCTTGGATAGCAAAGAGAGCAAAGCTTCTAGCTACTTCAAAGGATTCTAGGGGAAGGAATAGCTTTGTGGGAAAAGGTTATGAGTTTGCCTCTGTTACTACTGCCAAAGATACGGAAGAACAGAGTGATCTTGCCCGGAAAGATATGATTCTGAGCTCCGCATTTTTCCTGCATGTTTATCTGTCTCCTGTTAAGATCAATCTAAGCAGTTCTCAGTATAGGGGCTTACATTGTCTTCTACAACAGGCAACTGAAGAATTTTCATGTGCAGTGCATGATCCAATTAGTGTTAAGAGTGATTCTGCCGTGACTCAAACATCAATCCTTGTAGAATGTGATTCAGTTGAAATTTCTGTTAGTCTGGAAATGGTAGAGAGTGACAAAGGCTCAATTCAGAGGGAACTTCCTGGATCATGGCATCATTTCAAACTACAAATTGAGAAATTTCAGTTCCTATCGATGTCAAACGTTGGTGGAATTTGTGGTAGCAATTTTATTTGGGTCGCCCATGGTGAAGGCTGTTTGTTGGGCTCCATTACTGGAGCTCCTGATAAGGAGTTTCTTCTGATATCATGTACCAACTCTACAATGGGACGTGGTGATGGTGAAGGTTCCAATGTTTTGTCTTCTAAATTTTCAGGTTCTGATATTATACACTTATGGGATCCAGAGACTCCTTACAGTTATATGTCCACAACGGTCAGATGCAGCACCCTTGTTGCAGTAGGTGGTCGCATGGATTGGTTGGATGCAATAGTCTCCTTCTTTAGTTTGCCCTCTCCTGAAAATGAACAAGCAGTTGACAATAGTTTGAAGAGTGGGAATTCTGCGGAAAGTGTACATTGTGAATCTTCTTTTGTTCTTAATTTGTTGGATGTTGGTTTGAGTTATGAGCCCTACTTACAGGGTTTGATCAATACTGAAGTGTTGGATTCTGAGTCCAGCTCATTGAATCTCAAAGGAGGAATTCGAGATAATTATGTTGCTTGCCTCCTTGCAGCTTCTTCATTGAAGCTTTCTAACACCGAAGCAGCAGATTGTATAAACAGTGGTTACAAAATTACGGTGCAAGATCTTGGGCTACTTCTGTGTTTAGTATCAGGGCCCGAGAATGTTGTTGGCACATATAGTGTGGAGCATCTTCACAAAGTTGGCTATGTTAAAGTTGCTCAAGACCCACATTTTGAAGCAAATTTGAGAATGAATTTTGAGAATGGCCTTCATTGGGAATTGGAATGTTCTGAATCTCATGCTTTTCTGGATACTTGCCATGACACAACTTCTGGCCTGATTCATCTAGCTGCTCAACTTCAACAGATTTTTGCCCCTGATATGGAGGAATCGATCATTCACTTGCAAACTAGGTGGCATAATGTGCAGAAAGCACAAGAGAGTGATGGAACGAGGGTCTTTACTAGCGATGCTGCACCATCGACTTCTCAAGTGAATACTTCACATCTAGATATGACGAGCCAGTCCGGTGTAGTCAACTTGATGGACGAGATTTGTGAAGATGCATTTCATTGCGATGGACGTTGGGATGGCCTATCTGATTCTTTTGAATCACAACTTAGTGCCTCAGTTGATGATCAGCTTCTTGCAGAGACATTCAACTTAATTGCCAGAAATCCTGAGAGTATCCCACTTAATATTTCGTTGGAAAGCAGTCAGCCTTCTTTGTTACAAGAGAGCACTCCTCAGTTTATAGAAGGCTATTTCTTAACTGAGTTACATTCTATGTCTAAGCTATCTCAAGAGAAGAAATCAGCAAATGAGATTCCTAGATTCGAATCCAGGAATAATGGAAAAGGAGATGTTGACAGAGTAAACATTGGTTGGTACGGCGATGCCTCATTAAAAATTCTGGAAGATCACGTATCAGATGTCAGCATTCGAAGTGATCCTCAACAACTTGTAGTAGAGGAAGCTACTACTAGCAATCGCGACAAATTTTGTGATTATGGAAAAGTGAGGGGCCGTGTTCTTCTTAAGAAGATCAATGTCTTCTGGAGAATGTATGCTGGATCTGATTGGCACAAATTTCAGAAAAATGTCCAGAATTCCCCACTTATCCGTGGGAGGGATAGTACTGTTTGTTTTGAGCTTGCATTGTCTGGAATGGAGTTTCAGTATGAAGTTTATCCCGAGGGTGTAACATTTGTATCCAGGCTTTCTCTCTCGGTCCAAGATTTTCATCTCAGTGATAACAGCCAGGATGCACCATGGAAACTGGTAATTGTAAAACTTTGCGAAGTGAAATGTTTTGTACCTTTCTTGTCTTACTTTTGTCTGTAATACAGCTGAACACTTGTTTCCTTTGTCTGGAAGGTGGTTGGATATTATCAATCAAAGGATCATCCTAGAAAATTTTCCTCAAAAGCATTGAAGCTGAAATTGGAAACTGTTAGACCAGATCCTTTGACCCCTCTTGAGGAGTATCGGTAAGTGGCCTGCTTATTCCCCCCCTCCCCACCTCTCTCTCTCTCTCTCTCTCTCTCTCTCTCTCTCTCTCATTTGTCGGTCTTCAGAAATAGGTTTTATGATTCTTAGTTATTTTTTTTAAGGGACAAAGTCACAAAACAATGAAGTAAATGAACTTATAGAATGCTTTTCTCCTCCAGATTACGGGTTGCTTTCCTTCCTTTGCTTTTGCATCTTCATCAGAGCCAACTTGATTTTCTCATCAGCTTCTTTGGGGGAAAAAACTCTTCAGTTGACCAGTCTCCAAATGCTCACCAGGATTTGAGTGAACCAGAAGTGTTTCCAGAGAAGAGTAGTAATCTTGGGGGCCATACCATCAGCAAGGAGGCGCTGCTTCCTTTTTTTCAGGCACGCAATTTTATTATCTTGTTTATAATCTCTGAACGTGCTGTGTTTTCTTTGAATAGTTTTTGAGAAGAAATATTCCCATAATTTCTCTTCAGGAGTGATGATGACAAATTATCTGTAGTGATTTTTGGTCCGTCTACATTTCACTTTGGCTCCGTTCAACTGATTAGTTACATTATCATAGCTTGTATTCTGGTTACTGAAAAGATCTATACATTTTTGCTATTTCCCCAGAAGTTTGATGTATGGTCCGGGCTTGTTCGTGTTGACTACACGCCATGCCGTGTTGATCTAGCTGCATTAAGGGGTGGGAAGTATGTGGAACTTGTTAACCTTGTTCCTTGGAAGGTAAATTTCCAGTCTTTTGGTTTCTAAGTAACTATTAGAAGTTTAGAAAGTATGCGACTCCAGAAATTATGGTTTTCGTCAAGCAAAAAGCATTGCTTATGTGCTCTACCATAACATATGGTCTTCTTTTCTCCAGAGTTTTGTGCCCAATTTTCACGAGGATTTTATTATCTGCACATTTATCTTTTTCGTTACTTTACATGCATTTACTTGTGCTCTTTTCAAATTAGATTCTATGCATGTCTGTGATGAGAATTGCCCCTATGCAACAACTTTTTGTCGGCCTTGACAAAGTAGAAAATATCCAAGTGCTTCCCCACTGCTTTTGGAGCTCACATTTAAATGCAAATGGGCGGCGATGGAATAATTTGGGCTGCTATTTGTCTGAGTTTTGATGCAGGGAGTTGAACTACAACTTAAGCATGTGCATGCTGTTGGTGTCTATGGCTGGGGCAGTGTGTGTGAAACAATAATTGGGGAGTGGTTGGAAGATATTTCTCAAAATCAGGTTTTATTTTACTCAGTACTTCTTGCGAATGTTTCTTTTGGGTTTTTAAGCAATAGCATGTATTCATATTTACATCTTCCATATCAACAATGTAGGTTCGTAAACTATTGCGCGGCCTTCCTCCCATTAAATCACTAGTTGCTGTTGGTTCTGGCGCTGCAAAGTTGGTTTCCTTGCCTGTGAAGAATTACAAGAAGGACCACAGATTAGTGAAAGGAATGCAAAGAGGTAACTGGCTTGGACAGGGGAATTTATTTAATTCTCTTTGGAGAACAATAGGTTCCTTGCGTATGAGCCAATACTTTCTGAACCCTTCAGGGATTAATATTCCTTCACAACATTGCATTGTTGGAAGTACGCAGTGCAAAATTACTGCTTTGGAAACATGTATGGTCAAGCTAGTGAGAATTTTGATATTCAAGGCATTAAAGTAACATAAATAATCCTCTAAGTTATCTATTGGAGTTGAACTTATCTGAATGTGCAACCCTCTTAGTTTAAATTGGCTGAGTACATAGAAAGATTTCATCAGCTGTTTATCTACTCAGTTAAATGTAACCTATCTTAGCCAACAGTATGCCCGTATAGCCTTGGTAGACTTGCTGGACTACAACATATCTTTCGTTCGTACAATTATTTGTTGATGAAACAATGTAGTTGAGTGGAAATTATAATAATATATATGACTCCCTTTTACGCATATGTTCTCGGTGCGCATGCGTTACTGGGTCGACATGACATAGCTTTAGGGATACAATTGTTCATGAAACAAATTATGAGGACAGGGTGGGGTAGGGATTGAACCCCGTTTGATTAACTGGGCGTTGTAAGAACCCAACCACTGGCTAGCCCATCAGGTGTTCGGATTCCTAACCTACTGTAATTTTTTTTTTTTGGTAAAGAACTGAATGAACCAGCTTTATTTTTTCCAGGTACAATTGCATTCCTTAGAAGTATTTCAGTTGAAGCTGTTGGTCTGGGAGTACATTTGGCAGCAGGGACCCATGACATCCTGCTCCAAGCCGAATACATTCTTAAAAGCACTCCATCATCTGTACCGTTACAAAGCAGGACAAAAACAAACGTGAGATCTAATCAGCCAAAAAATGCCAAACAAGGAATTCTACAGGTGACTTTCCTATCTTTATGTGACTTGAGCTTGGAAAACGGCATTTTAGAATGTTGCTTGTTCTTTGTTTGCGAGTTTTTGCAAATATTGCCAGTTTTCAAATGTCGCTTGTTCTGGTCAACGTCATATATTTTGCCTGTTTCCCTGTTGGAAAGAAAATATGATGTCTGCAATTGCTATTACCACAACCTTGTTGGATTTTGACATGAAGGGCCTCTATTCTTCTTCTTCTATCGAATTTTGTTTTTCTTTGCGGTTTGTTCAAACTCCATGCCTCGCCTCCCTCGTGGGGAAGTAACTTATACGGCTTTACCCTCATTTGGAACGTTCTTAATTTTGCAGGCTTGTGAGAGTATCAGTGATGGCCTCGGCAAAAGTGCTTCTGCTTTAGTTCGAACTCCATTGAAAAGATACCAGCGTGGTGATGGCGTAGGATCTGCATTTGTTTCTGCCATTCAGGCAGCTCCAGCAGCCGCCATAGCTCCAGCTTCTGCTACTGCACGTGCCCTTCATTGTGCTCTTCTTGGTGTCAGAAACAGGTTAGGTCCTGCCAGTATTTGTGTTTGTTCATGATGCATATTTTCTGAGTCTTGTGAACTAACCTAGATTATGGTACCATACTTTCAGTCTTGATCCTGAGCACAAGGAGGAGTCAATTAAAAAGTATCTTGGTGCTGCTCAGCCAAGGGAGAGTATACCTGGTATCAGTTACGGCTTGGCTTTTGCTTTTTTGTACTTTTTGTGAACTTTTTCTGATCTGGGTAAAAAAATTGTCTCAAGTCCCTTCATTGGGACTAGAAGACTTGGAAATTTTAAAAAAAAAAATATTGGCCGATATTTGAAGTAGTCCAGTAAACGTAAAGTAAGCAAAATTGCGCTTCAAAGTTGGTGCATAATTTTTTCCATTGTCGGAGTTAGCCATTATCGATTTAAAATATTGTCATTTGATTTATAATGTTGCATTTTGCAGAGGGTTAAAAGCACAAGTAGATCTTTTCATCAGAGTCATTTTGAAGCTCCCTTCTGTTATTGTGGGGACTGCATAATTGTGAGCTGAATCTCTCAAAGATTTTAGAAGCTCAACGTGACTCGTCGGAATTCTTCTTTCTTTAGTGGTAAGCACATCCCTCGCCAAGAAATAATCAATTGGTTGTTTAATCCCAACTGTGCTTCAGTCTAAGCAACCCTTTGGGCAAGTTTCTCTTGTTTTTCACTTTAGGGAAAGATAAAAAATACTACAGAAACTTATCTCTTGTCTCTTGCCACCGGCTTATTTAAGGATTTCCATATCTGTTTCGTCTGATTTGATTCAGATCTGATTTGGTTGTTTCTTTCATTGCAGATGTACAGATAGAGAAGTCATTGGAACAAATTCTTTGTTTGTTGGACAAGAAGATGATAGTCATCTAGAAAGTGTACATAGGTTTATATGTTTTTATTAAGGTTTAACCACGACGCTGATAATCCGGCTACTAAGAATCCCAGCAGTAAGGTTGCTCACTCTCAATATCGGTAATTATTCTGTTCTTATTCAAGAAAGCTCATTATTTGACCCACGTTCTGCTGTAATATGTTTGCAATGGTTGCCAAAAAATTGTGAACATTCAATTCGGATCGACGGATTCGGCGCAAGTTAACATGTGAATATAGTCTTTCCGTATAGATAATTTGACTGTTACCCGAATTTAACCTCAAATTCTGGTTTTTTTTTATTTTATTTCCTTATGTCTCATTGACTACAATGACTAGTCCAATGGTATGCCGTATCTAGTTTTTAGAAATTAATCTGGACATCCAAAATAGAAATGCGAAGGTTGGAAAAATCCAGTAATAAAAGTGTTTCGATACGCTATAGTGGGTTGTGTTGAGCACGCGCGTTGTTGCCGCTTGGACTCGGGCCAGGGCTGGAGCTTGGGTCGTGGGCCTTAGTTCCGTGGTCTGGTCTGGAACAAATGACAGGCGAATGTGAAAATGAAAGAGAAATTCGGAACGATGCCGAAATAAACATAAGTCCAAAGTTTCAAACTCGGTTGGCCCTCATTCATAATGCAATCCATATTTTTTACAAATGCAGAACCGAAAAAATTTATGTTCGGCCACGGCTACAGAACTTTCAGTTGAGTTATGAAAATCCATGTTGCAGTTTTCCTATACAGCAATCCAAACCGCTCTTCAAAATTTACTTATTTTATTTATTTATTTTGCATCCCCCCCATATTCTAGGGGATAAAAGATGGACCCTTTATTTAAGACTTCTTATGGTTTTAAGAATTTTGTTTAATAAAAATAATGAAGATCTATTCTATGCTGCATTTCAAAGATATTCGTAGTGTTCGGTTGCCAATTTAGTTTTGTTTTTCAATCATTAACCTACTTCTTTCTCCAATTATTATTCTATTTTTTCAATTATTATTTTCTCATCTCTCTCTATCTCTCTCCAATCATTACTCACTTGCCAATTATTACCTTATTTCTCTCTCCATCCACTATCAAAACTAAACTAAACTAAATTTCTAGTTAAACAATTTGATTATACATTTAAAATTGTAAGCAATTTTTCGAAGGTGTCCAAAATAGTAAAAATGCATCAGAGATTTGGGAAGGGATGGGTGCTAAAAGGAACTCAAATTTTTTGTATTGGGATTGTGTCTGTAACTCCGTTCCCGTATAATTCCAAAAAATCTCTTGTTTAATTATGCGGCTCAAATATGCAACCTTGGGTGTGCTAATCTTTATGAAGGCAATCCGAGCAGCTTATTTAGGCCAATTCTGCTAACATTTTTTTTTTTTACTTTTAGAAAAATTGCACATTTAATTCTTATTCAAAATTTTTCTGTGTTTATTAATTTTGTGCCGAATTTTGTGAATTATTAAATTCTATCCCCCCACAGGCGGACCCGGGGGCTCTGCTGCCCCAGGGGGGCAGTACCCCCTACCCATGCGCCAAACGGCGCGGTTTTCTTTTAAAAAAAAATTCTAACTATCAATTTGTAATCCTATGGAGCAGAAACGTAATTATGAGAGCTCTAGAGACAAAATTTGATTATGTCTCTTTAGAATAATATGATCAAAATAATAAGATCTTCACACCCGTTCAAACGGATTAAAAATTGGAGCACTTAATTTTTTAACTATATTTTTTAATATATAAACGGTTTAAAAATGCGAAAATTTTCACTCCATTTGAATCCTTTTTAATATATAAACGGTCTAATTAGAATAACAAGTTTTGTGCACCGATTCAAACAGAGTGAAAATTTTCGCAGATATTTTTAGACCGTTTATATATTAAAAAATATAGTTAAAAAATTAAGTGTTCCAATTTTTAATCCGTTTGAACGGGTGTGAAGATTTTATTATTTTGATCATATTATTCTAAAGAGACATAATCAAATTTTGTCTCTAGAGCTCTCATAATTACGTTTCTGCTCCATAGGATTACAAATTGATAGTTAGAATTTTTTTTTAAAAGAAAACGGCGCCGTTTGGCGCATGGGTAGGGGGTACTGCCCCCCTGGGGGCAGCAGAGCCCCCGGGTCCCCCACAGGCCTGTCCTGTGTCCTGTAGTAGTAGTAGTAGTAATCTTCATCTTCTCTTCCAAGCCGGCTCTGCTGTCCAAACCTCACACCTTTGAATCACCAGCCAAAATTCCTCAGCTACTAAAATATCTCTACAAAACGTACGTATATATACATGTAGTAGATGTATTGCAGGCTTCTTTGTCCAATGTTGCCTGTCACAAACCCTAGCTCAATCTTCTCCCTTTTCAAAAAATCCTCCTTCCTCTCCCTCCCCTCTCCTTCCTCTCCCTCCACTGTCCGTTGCCGCGCCGCCGACCCCCCCGCGGGGCCTTCATTTCCGCGGTGGTTGTTCAATTTCCCCGCTGCAGCCGTCGACGCCGTCAGCAGTGGTATCCCTCGACTCACCCCCGACTCCGGGCCTGTAGAGAGGCGAGTTGCTAACAACAACACCAAGGTCAATGCGAGGGAGAAGCGGTGGTCGCGGCCCGGGGAGAGCTACTTGGCCGACGACGGCGACGCTCTCCCTCTCCCCATGACGTATCCCGACACGTCGCCGGTTTCGCCCGAGGAGATTGATCGCCGGCTGCGTTGCGATCCCCAAATCGAGGTTTGATTTCTGTTTCGCTGTTCAATTCCTTCTCTTTGGTCGCTGAGATATTGTAGGAAAAAGTTAAGAATGTGCGAAATGAATAGTATTAGCAAATTTTATAGGAAAATGCGCAGTACTGGCTGGATAAATGTGTAAGAAGTATATGGATATCCGAGACCAGTTATTGATACCTGTAAATGTGTATTGATGTTCATGAATGATGAATGGGTATTGCAATTCCAACTTATTTCGCATCGTATGCCAAATAAAGAATGAGCTTGATAAACAAATTCAATTCTGTCTAGGGCTTGATAAACCAACCGGGTGGAAGAGTTGATCAATCAAACTTGTTTTCGTAACATAACGAGCTTTCAGAATATGTTCAAGCTTGATTTGTTTACGGGACGAACTGAACTCCAATGGGCTTCAATTATGCAGACTATGAGCTGATCTCAAGAAAGTAGAAACTTGATTGTTTTTAACTTGATAAGTCAGATAAGCCGGACAGTAGCTTGTTTGAGCTTGGTCTGGAAGCTTAACGAACTTCAATTAATGTTCAAGCTTGGTTTGTTTATGTTTTATAAACCGACCTCAAGCGAGCTTTTAACAAGTGGACACGAGCTCGAACTTCGAGCGGTTTGGTTTGTTTATCAGCCCTAATTCCGTCTCTGTGGTCGCTGAGAAATTGTTTGTGAAGGTAGGAATGTGTGAAATAAATTGATTGAGACTAGTACAAAGGTCATTGTTAGTCCAAATCAGGTCTTCGTACTCACTTGGTTTGATTTTAATCAGACTTGTTTGATCAACAAAAAATTTGGTTATCTAACGATAAAATAATGTTTACCACGTTGTGACTCTGCCTAATGCAACTTACGTAAGTTATAATAGTAGCATTTACCTCCTTATCCAGCTTTATGGATAAGCAACACAAGTAAATTGTCCACCCAAAAGGAAAATCTTGGATCTTCGAATTTTTCTTGCGAAGGTTTTTAACGACAGGTTTCGCGTATGCGTCTGAATCATTTTTGGACATCAAATCTTATTAGAGGTCTCCATGGGCACCTGATGATGGTAACTTTTAATTTTGGAGCTGCAGGATTGTAAGGAAGTGGTATATGAATGGACTGGGAAGTGTCGGAGTTGCCAAGGGTCAGGACTTGTCAGTTATTATAATAAAAGGGGGAAAGAGACAATCTGCAAGTGCATACCTTGCTTTGGAGTTGGTACTTTCTTGTTCCTTCTTTGTCTCTTACTTCTTGTTCTTTCTTTGACTCTTCCTGCTGCAAATTTTGTGTTCAATTCTCAAGTGCATTCTTTGTCTGAAAACATTGAACATAAGATCATGCCATGTTTTCAAGCATATGCCATGTGTACGATACACAACTAATGTTTGTCAATGTGCATATGGCATAGGCTTACATACTATGATCGCATCTCACATCTAGCATATGCGGGAAAGGGCAGGGCAGTGTGGTGAGTCTGGTGACATACTTTTTAAAAACTGTTTTGTGGATTAAGTTCTCCCGTTAGTTGTTACAGAAATGGGTAAACGGTATGTTGTCATTTCAGTGACTTGGTTCACGTCACCTTCGTTACATCTGGGTTTTATGCTTTTACTTTATTATCTGACCTACACATGAAACCCTTTTGTATTCCACGCACTCTCTCTCTCTCTCTCTCTCTCGGTAAAATGAAGAGATTTTTGCTTCCGTATAGTCACCATGTTTTCTATAATCAGATTGCATTGAGAAGCAGTACCCTCACCTTGTCAATTGTTGGCCGCTCATTTTAGTGTCCTCATAGGATTCCTATTTTAGTATGCTGCCTTTTGTTCACAACCTGGGTTCTAGAAAAAATATATCAATTGGAGCTTTTGCTATAGGGTTTGGCGTGCTAACTGATATTTAAGCTTCACAGGCATTGACAATGGCCTTAATCTCCTTTCTAGGTGCTTCTTGGGAAAAAACACCTTTTTTTGGGCACATGACCCCTTACCTGAACATCAAGCTGCAAAATATAGTATCGGCACATTTTCCAATCATCCCACTGCAAACCCTAGCTTATCAAACGATGGAGGTACTCATGAATCCCATTAGCAATTTCAGAAGAGGAATGACAAATTTCAGGGACATTTTTGCTGAATTCCTTCACTTTCTCTTTCTTGTCATTGTTCAGTATACTCTTCCAAGTTGATGAGTAATTCCTGCTTCATTCATGGGATTGTCTAGCATACCAGCGTAATTAGTTTAATAAAAGCCTTGTACAAGGAATTGGATGATCACGTCCAACGTAGGTATATTGATGAGTTTCTACTGTGGCTCTGAGCAGGTTGCATGCTTGTTTGTCTTCAACTTGTTTCGATCTTCTCATATTGTTCTGCACAACGGCGAATGTTACCCAAGCTGCTCTTTCAGCTAGAATGATGTCATGAATCTGTGTGATCCTTGCTCGTTGATCCATCTCTTTTATTTGCTAGACCACCAAAATATCTTTATGGCAAATGGTTCATTTTATAATTGCAAGTAGGATCTCAAGTTCTTACATTAGTACAACTAATTAAAAGAAGAAAAAGAAAGTTTACGAACAATAAGAAAAGATTAATACAGGAGTACCCCTCTCCATACACCAAGTAGAAGGGGTATTGATAGCTCCCCTTTCAGCATTATTGCTTCCCCTTACAAGAAGACATTTTAGATACTCAATGATGGAGAATCCTAGCCCTGTATTCTAGGGCAACACGGTAAGGTTGGTAACATCTGCCTGCATGCTGATGCGGGGGAATCTAATATGTTTTTCTTCTCTAAAGCCAACACATCAATCTTGTTTATCATGTGGAGCTTTTAGATTTCCTAGCATTTAGTTGTATGTTTTGGTGCTATGAAAAGTCCAGCAAATGGTAGTTGTAGAATAAAGGGTTTAGAGGTTTGGCACATTTGTTAGCTCTAAGAGTTCACTATCAGAGTCAAGGTTTTAAACTTGGTTTACATTATAAGTGTTCCCCTAAAATGCAAACTTTAAATGAGCATATGACTTCAGGAGATAGATCCATACAACCGATCGCGTTCAGGCATGAGCTCGACACTTAAATGTTGGTTGCCTCATGGACGTTACAAAAGCTCTGAATCTATATTTTCTTTGAGTTCCTCGAATTGCTTTTAAGGGGCTTTTGCTGGTGCAATGACAAGGCTTTGTTGACTTGCAAATTTGCATTAAGTGGTTTAACCTTCGTTGACTTGTTAGTTTTAAAAAGCACGAAATTATACTTTGTATTCCAAAATTGCAGGTTATGTGCAGAAGATAACAGCACGCAAAGATATTGAAGTGATGGAGGACTTGGACAATGGAAAACCACCTTGAGCTAAATAGATATAGAATTTCCTTTTGATTTTTTTTTTCCATCTTGGGATTTTTTGGTAAAAAATTGGATGAGTACATCTCCTAACCAAATCCTTGTAGCATTGGCGAAATTTAAAGGATCTTTGTTCACAACGAAAGCATTACAAAAGATTAGAATAAGATACATTATCGATCATTGGTGATCAGCATTACAAAAGATTAGAATAAGATATTATTGATCCTTGGTGATCATTTTGGATGGTTGAGGAAATCTCTGAGGGAAGGTTATGTTGTAGGAGTGTTACAAATCTCGACGGGCCGAAAAAAACCAAAAAAATCGACCGATCGATTTGGTTTTCAGTTGGGTGATGGCGGAATTTTTCCGAACCGAACTGAACCAAAATCGGTTCGGTCTCTGTTTCAACTGAACCCACCAATTATATGTTTTATATTAAAAAATACATAAAACATTTATATAAATATATTTTACATATATACACTTTAAATAAAATAAAATTTAATGTATAGTATTAGCAAATTTTATAGGAAAATGCCCACTGCTAGGCAGTGGATAATGTGTAAAAAATTTATCCATATCTAAGACCAGTTATTGATAACTGTGAATGTGTATTGATGTTGGTGAATGGGTATTGCAATTCCATTCCGTCTAGGGGTTTGATAAACCAAATGAATGAGCGGAACAATTGATCGATCAAGCTTGGTTTTGTAACATAACGAGCTTTCAAAATATGTTTCAACTTGATTTGTTTGCGTGACAAACTGAACTCAAACGAGCTTTAATCGAGCAAACTACGAGCCGATCCCGAGTAACTTGATTGTTTTTAACTAAGTCAGGTAAGCCGAACAATAGCTTGTTTGAGCTTGGTCTGGAAGCTTAACGAGCTTCAATTAGTGTTCAAGCTTGGTTTGTTTATGTTTTAATTTTAAACCAACCTCAAACGAGTTTTTAACGAGTGGACACAAGCTCGAACTTCGAGCAGTTTGGTTTGTTTCTCAGCCCTAATTCCGTCTCTGTGTTCGTTGAGAAATTGTTTGTATAGGTAAGAATGTTTGAAATAAATTGAAGTAAAATTATGTCCCTTGGGATTTGCAAACATGGATTTGGATTGAGACTAGTACAAGGTTTGTAGCTTGTGGGCATTGTTAGTCCAAATCAGCTCTTCATACTCACTTGGTCTGATTTTAATCAGACTCGTTTAATCATACCACGTTGTGACTCTCTGCCTAATGCAACTTGTGTAAGTAATAGTAGTAAGTAGCATTCACCTCCTAATCCGGCTTTATGGATACGCAACACAAGTAAATTGTCCACCCACCCACCAAGCCAAATGATAATGTGTCAAGTAAAGGGGGAGAAGTAGGGTGATTAATTAACTATTTAACTCTCACAGCTTTGCAAAAGGAAAATGTTTATTTTCTTTGAACAACCAAAAGAAAAATGTTGGATATTTGAATTTTTCTTGCAAAGGTTTTAGGGCAAAGTCCACTTTCAAACCCTTGTGGTTATTGCCATGTGCGGATACCCCCCCCCCCTTATGGTTCAAAACTGACCACATAACCTACCTGTGGTTTTGAAAATGTGCGGATAGACCCCCCTGCCGTTATATTTTCCATCCATATTAACAGACACAATATTAAAAGACCGATATACCCCCATCATGTCCCTTGATTCTTCATTTTTTTAAATCTAACTCCATCCCCTATACCAAAAATTGAATCCAAACCGTTGATATTGTAAATTTTAACGAGTACTACATCTATGCCAAAATTCAAGTCAATCAAAAAATGAAAAGCTCATGGTCGAATCGATTTTGTTATGAAATTAAAATTTCAAATTTGAATTTATTAAAAATTAGATCACTGAGTTATTGATACTTGATCGAGATGATTTTTTCAGAGATACTCTATTCTTCATTTAATACATTATGAACGACTTAGATTACATTCTAGAGGCGTGTGAGATACACCTCAATTAATATGGATGGAAAACATAACGGTAGAGGGTCTATCCGCATATTTTCAAAACCACAGGTAAGTTATATGGTCAGTTTTGAACCATGAGGGAGGTATCCGCACGTGACGATAACCACAGAGGGTGAAAGTGGACTTTGCCCAAGGTTTTAATTATAGGTTTTGCGCATGCATCTGAATCATTTTTGGACATCAAATCGTATTAGAGGTCTCCATGGGCACCTGATGGTGGTAAGTGTAACTTTTAATTTTGGAGCTTTAGGATTGCAAGGAAGTGGTATATGAATGGACTGGGAAGTGTCGGAGTTGCCAAGGGTCAGGACTTGTCAGTTATTACTTCATAATAAAAGGGGGAAAGAGACAATCTGCAAGTGTGCATACCTTGCTTTGGAGTTGGTATTTTGTTGTTCCTTCTTTGTCTCTTACTGTCTTCTTGTTCCTTCTTTGACTCTTCCTGCTGCAAATTTTGTGTTCAATTCTCAAGTGCATTCTTTGTCTGAAAACATTGAGCAAAGATCATGCCATGTTTTCAAGCATATGCCATGTGTACGATGCACTCATGCACAACTCTGGTTAATGTTTGTCAATGTGCATATGGCATAGGCTTACATCCTATGATCTCATCTCACATCTAGCATAAGCGGGAAAGGGCAGGGCAGCGTGGTGACATGCTTTTTAAAGACTGTTTTGTGGATTTAGTTCTCCCGTGAGTTGCTACAGAAATGGGTAGAAGGATGTTGCCATTTCAGTAACTTGGTTCACGTCACCTTAGTTACATCTGGTTTTATGCTTTTACTTTATTATCTGACCTATACATGAACCCCTTTTCTATTCCTCTCTCTCTCTCTCTCTCTCTCTCTCTCTCTCTCTCTCTCTCTCTCGCGGTAAAATGAAGAGACTTTTGCTTCCGTATAGTTGCCATGTTTTCTATATTCAGATTGCATTCAGAAGCAGTACCCCTGCCTTGTCAATTGTTGGCCCCCCATTTTAGTGCCCTCATACGATTCCTATTTCAGTATGCTGCCTTTGTGTCCACAACCTTGGTTCTAGAAAAAATCTATCAATCGGAGCTTTTGCAATAGTGTTTGCTATGCTAACTGATATTTAAGCTTCACAGGCATTGACAATGTCTTTAATCTCGTTTCTAGGTGCTTCTTGGGAAAAAAAACCTATTTTTGGGCACATGGTCTACCTAAACATCAAGCCGCAAAATAAGTCCAATCATCCCACTGCAAACCGTAGCTTATTCAATGATAAAGGTACTCATGAATCCATTAGCAATTTCAGAAGAGTGAATGACAAATTGCTGAATTCCACTACTTTCTCTTTCTTGTCATTGTTTGATATACTCTTCCAAGTCGATGAGTAATTCCTGCATCATTCGTCGGATTATCTAGCATACCAGTGTAATTAGTTTAATGAAAGCCTTGTAAAAGGAATTGGATGATCACGTAAGGGGCTTTTGCTGGTGCAATGACAAGGCTTTGTTGGCTTGCAAATTTGCATTACGTGGTTTAACCTTCGTTGACTTGTTAGTTTTAAAAAGCACGAAATTATACTTTGTATTTCGAAATTGTAGGTTATGTGCAGAAGATAACAGCACGTAAAGATATTGAAGTGATGGAGGACTTGGACAACGGAAAACCACCTTGAGCTAAATAGATATAGAATTTCCTTTCGATTTTTTGTTTTTCATCTCGGGATTGTTTGGTACAAAATTGGATGAGTAGTCCTAACCAATCCTTGTAGCATTGTTGAAATTTTAAGGTTCTTTTTGTTCAATTTCTTCCTTAAAAGTATTACAAAAGATTAGAACAAGATATTATTGATCCTTGGTGATCATTTTGGATGGTTAAGGAAATCTTGAGAGAAGGTTATGTTTTAACTTGCGAGAATCAGAAATCCATTCTTTTCCCCTGTTTTATTCATATAATCCTCTTTTCTATGTGTAATTTTTTGTTCTGTTGGGGGAGCAAGTCGTTAAGGAATAAAAATTGTTTGTTTATAGCATTTGTCCCTCCAACTGGATATGAAGACATTAATAAGGAAGAACCAATTGAAGGGCCTGGGTTTACTTGCTTACAACTTAAGATTTTTAGCAACTCATGATTAGTAACTTTATTGCTTATTGAAAGAAATCAACAACCAATGAGCAATTGGATTGTGAAATGAATTTGTTTTATTGCTTAGATTTTGTAGCAAGTTGAGGATGATGTAAGAGCTTGCATCTGGGCTTGAGGGCTGTTCACGAATTTGTTTTATTGCTTGGGTTTTGAGGCTCGTTTGAGATTGACTCACCTGATTGATCACAAGCAACTTTTAAAACTTATATTTTAAGCTATTAACCTTGTCAAATCAATAATGAACTGTCCTTTGCTCTGCTCGCGAAGGGTGTATTCTCGCTAAATTTATTTAGGTATTTTTGTCTAAATGGTATTTGGACTCATTTTGTCTATAAGTTAAAAGACAACTCATTCTCCTCAAATTTTGGTATTTTTAAATACAATTTACTTTAATTTATTGTTTAGCTTTTTCTTCAAATTTTTTTTTGAGTTTAATTTTTCATCTTAATGAGAATAATAGGGAAAATGCAAAAATATAGATCAAAGTTAAACACAACTTGATAGTATGAGACTAATTATCAAAATACCTATAATTTCGAACTTTTTCCGTCTTTAGTATTTTTTTTTTTTTTTGCTTTTACGATTATCAATTTTTTACTTTTTAGATTCCTTTCGTCGAGAAAAATGATTATTTTAAACATGAATTTAATAAATCAAAAGATTAGAAAATACCAACACCAAAAAAAAAAAAAAAAACCTTACAATGATGAACTCCGGGACACGTTTTTTCAGCCTGATACAGAGCACTGTCTAAGGTCTAACGACTCTAACCACACCACGAGTTCCCTCCACGTGAAAACTTCGCGCCTTTGTACTCACTCTCTCGAATTTCCTCCTCATTTCCAAATTTGAAATCATCTCAAATCTCTCTCTCTCTCTCTCTCTCTCTCTCTCTCTCTCTCTCTCTCAAACATGGTGAGCGAGCACCGATTTCCCTTCGTATCACCTTTCTTCTCCTTCATCATCTTCTCGAATTCTTCGCCTATATTCAGTTGTTAATTTCTACTCTCAAACACATTTTTCTCAGGTTATTGTTCAGAAAGTGAAGGAATCGGAGATCACCGGGCAGTACTCGCTTCATTTGGTATACTTCTATTCTGTTTACAAATGTCATTTTCATACGATTAATTCCTCCAAATTAGCTGTTTATTTCATCGTCTTAGTTTCCTCGTTGTTTTTATTCCGTCAAATTCGGAAACCTTGTCATGAAATGTAAACCTAATTGGTTATGTTATGAAGTGTGTTGGTTCATTGTAGCAGCAAACGAACTAACTGAGCTGGTCGTGAGCTTGAGATTGAGTTTTATAGCTCGTTTAGTGAACAAGCCAAGCGTTAGTTATAACTCGGCTTGGCTCGTTTGCGGCCCTAGGTGGATGTTATTACTTGTGCGATGGAATTGGAAAGGATTCCTTTGAGTGTTGTAATGATCATTTAACGGAATAATTGGAGGTTTATTAACCGTGTTTGACAGGATAATGCATCAACTTGATATAATGAACTCCTATTGACTGTAAATTGAACCTGAAGTTTTACAGTAAAACTTATTCTGAGTTGAATCAATACTGTTTCTCCTTAAGATTTTTCCAATGCATCTTGATAATTGTACCTTTGTTTTTGTTCTCCGTAAGAAGAGGACTGATAGTCTGATATTGTATGACCTTTCATCAATCGGTGCAAATAAGTGGCAACATCCATGAATCGGCTTTTTTTAGCTATTCTGCGGAGGCGTTGTAAGCTTCAACATGTTGATATGACAGATGAGGACGAATATGCAAATACTGAAATATCTTTTGGCGGTTAATTGAATTTGTACCTGATTTTGGCTGTTAAATGATTTTATCATAATGTTGTTCTGTTCTTTCCTGTTGTGATCTTATTACTGTAGGAGGACAGAAATCCTATGATCTATCAGCTATCGAGGCAAATAAATAGCAAATTTCATCATTCTTCTACTAATGCATTGATAGCTTGAATATGTTGATATGATAACATTTTCACGTGCTATAATGATCAACTGTTGACTGTTGTGAACCTAAATTTAACAGCAACTATTCTAGGAGTTCAAATGTGTACTATTTCTTCTGTTAATTTTGGTCAAAATGCTGTTACATTGTAGGAAATTGAGAAATTTAGATCAGTTTCAGAAGAAGATGGGCACCCTTTTGCGGATGACATGTTGGACATCCTAGGTAATGGAGTGAACGTCAACCAATATCAATGGGAGCCAATAGTAGAGCAAAATATTGACGAGAATGCAGAATTATTTGCCGTGGATATTCCTGGTAACATTTATAATAATTTTTGGTTTTCTTTTATGACTTGTGAGTAGAAGTTTCGGTCTCTCTCCCTCCCTCTCTCTCTCTCTCTCTTAACTTGTTTTGTAATTTTTTTATTATATATTCAAGATCACTTCGCAGTTAGCAATTTTGAAGATGACGACCCATACGCTCTTTTCCTATTAAGTGAGTTAGAGGCAGAAGAGGATCCTTCTGAGAATGAAGAGGGAGAAGAGGAACCTTCTGAGAACGAAGAGGGAGAAGAGGATCCTTCTGAGAACGAAGGTATCTCCTTATGGGTTGTGTGTATTTTGTTGGACTATCTTCCTTATTTTGAACCAACTCTCTCTTTCTAAAAGTACATATAAATTCTCAGACAATTACTTTTCCTGAATTCCTCTTTGTTTCTGAATAGTAATGTCAGTGAAGGGCTTGTTTGGATCGATGGACACGTTCTTGAATCGGTGCGAGCAGTCAGTCTACTCTGCTTACATTGCATTCAAAACACTGTTGGTGAGGCTTGAGGAGGATCCGTTTAAAAACCGAGCCGAAGTTCGAATCTTTTTATCAGATCTTCAGAAACGGTTTGACACCGAGGAAGCCTCTGACCACTGCCTCCAGACCTTTCATTTCCTCATCCAAGACATCTCTATTGAGCAAGATGAAGGTCCCTCTCAATCCAATTTTCGTTTCCTTTTTAAGTATTGCCAAATTTACCTTCACACTTGCATGATTATATATTTAGATGGGTTTGTGTAAATAGGTGTAGATGTCAACACTATACAAGACAGACAACACTAATTAAGTTGAGTGTAGCTGACATGAAATGTTAAAAGGTGAATGTGTGGTAAGACTACGAGAATTTGAAAATGTTAATGTTTGTGAATTGATAGCGGTAGCAAGTGACGTAGCGCTCCGTCACTCAAGGACGATGAGAGACTATAGGCTTAAGCCCTGGGTGGTTTGATACGACTCATATGAGTAGTTGAAACAGTTATGAGCAGCGATAAGTTTTTTGTAGATGAAATGACAGGGGAGAGGAAGGCCTAAATGATGCTTGCTAAAAGAGGACATGAAGATATTAAATTTAAGTTAATGTATTCTTGACAGCAGAACAGTGAAAATGGTTAGGTTGTTTATGTGCGGCAGAATAAATAATTGTTATCTGCTTGCTGCTCTGCCCCCGTGAAGAACAGAAAGGAACACTTGTTTCGAAAATTTGGCTGCCTTACATTAACATTTATGTAATTTGGTTCTAATGTAATGATAAGTAACTTCTTCATTTTTTATGGGACACCGGGTCTTTGAAATCACCACCATGTTGTAAGATTGTGGTGGTAGATTTTTGTCATATGGAGTTTCGAGTTTTGATGCAATCAATTCGAAATCACTTTTTGTTTTGTGCTTTTCAGCCTTCAATTGACTGACAACCTTATGCCAATTTCAACTTACAGCTTATAATGTTGTTTGTGTACGCTCTTCTGATTCGGACTGTTAAGCTACATGGGTCTTTTTGACAAGTCAAGCGAACTGGACTGTGCTTCTGGTTATTGGTCTTTGTTTTTCTTCTGCAATCAACCCTATTCTTCTGAATAGCTACCTTGCAGACTTATCAAAAAAAGAAAAAAGAAAAGAAGCTACCCTGCAAATACAACCTTTTCTGTTTCTCAACTTCCATCCAAGATTTCTTTTTACCCCTATAACCTGATTGGGAATTTCGCCCCCTCTACAAATGCATTTGAGAGTTGCCTGCCATTTTAGAAGTCACTTGTTTTTTATTTATCATTGCAATTCTATCCAGTCATTTATCTCATTCCTCAGATCGAAGCGAGAAGAATTTAACCTACTTTTTTTTTTTTTTGGCCAGAAACTTTTATGGTCTATTTATAGTATGGGATTTTATAAGATTTTTGAAATGTTTGCTCCTCTGCTTTTTACATCAGAGGCTTTGCTACGTTCTGCTGAGAGGAAAAAACTGACAATTATGGCGATCCCTAGCATCTCTTTACCAGAGGACTGGTCCTTCACTTTTTATGAAGGCCTAAATAGGTATCCTGACTGTATCTTCAAGGAGAAGACAGTTGCTGAGGTTGGTTGTGGTAATGGATGGATATCCATTGCCATTGCTGTTAAATGGTTACCACTGAAGGTATCATGCTAATATACAAGTTCCTTTTCAGGTGTTTTACTAGTGTCTGAGAAACTTTTCTTTTTTGTGTAAGTAAATCTTATTCACCAAAAAGAGGATATTACAAGAAAAATCAAACACTCTACCTAAAAGCTAGAACAAGACACTCTCTCTTGCTAACAAGAGGAAAAGCCTGGGTAGACAAGAAAGAAAACAAAAGTGCAACCCAATTTAAAGCACTAAAACCACTTGCCACACAACATAAGCAGCCAAAAACGGAAGGCAAAACTTGAGAATGTCATCCCAAGACTAAGGTGGATCATGAGGAATGGAATTCTCTGTCCCTTACCTGAATTGCCACCTCTCTTTTTGGCTTGTTTCCCCATAACAAAGATAGGATTAGATCAAATATGATATCTAGGGTTTCGTGAAACTTGAGTGAGCCTTGAATCAGCCTTCTAATTCTGTTCTTAATCACGAACAAATATCAAATTAGCTTGAATTCCAAGTGCATGATGAATTATGAAGGGAGATTCCTTGTTGGAGAACAGGAACCCTAGATTTTCTGCCCCGCTTTATCTCTCTCTCGCTCTCTCTCTCTCTCTCTCACCCTTCTTAAAAATTGATGAACTTTGTAGGTATATGGGTTAGACTTGAATCCAAGAGCTGTAGATAATTCTTGGATCAACCTATATCTTAATGCCTTGGATGAGATGGGTCAACCCATCTATGATGGGGAAGGGGAAACATTATTGGATCGGGTGGAGTTTCACACATCAGACTTCCTAGGTTATTGTAGAGATCGTCAAATAGAACTAGATTGCATTGTTGGATGCGTACCGCAGGTAATCCCTCATGTTATATTTTCTTGGGTTTTTACGTCAATAAAGTTGAACCAATTTTTTTATTTCGCATGCTTCACTTCTTGCAGATTCTTAACCATGAGTCTGATGCAATGCCCGAGATGATTACTCCTCTGTACGCATTGAATAACTATTGTGAATTTCAGGTTGGAGAATCTAAGCATTTTAATACTGGATATACGTTTCTAATGGTCACCATTATCTGTAAACATGATTCTGTTTTCTTGAGGGATACATTCTTTGATTTGAATGATGTAAAACATTATGCGATTGCATGAAATGATATTGGTGGATATACAATTTTCTGATTCTAGTCCACCTTTAGCTGTAGCATAATTCTGTTGGAGATTTTATTGATTTAAGATTATATTTCTTCTTCCATTTAGAGTCTCCTTGCGAGGGCCATCAAAGAAGGAACTTCTGTTATAAAAGCTTTGGGAGTTATGATCTTTAATATGGGAGGCCGTCTTTGCAAAGGCTTTTTTGAACGAAGTGGGCTCCGGGTTACCAAGATTTGGCAAACGAAAATTCTTCAGGTAAATAATAAGCATTCAGAAGACATGCTCTCTGTAACTGAAGCCCCGTGGCAGTCAGATTTGATGATGGAGTTAATTGAAAGGTTGAAGGAACATGCGGTAGTTACAGGAATGGTCCGAATGGCTCATTTTGAGGCAATTACTAGTTCTACTTTCCAGCACATTTTAGCTACTACAGGAGAAATCGTATGGAATATTTTTGTGGACACACCGGACTACTTTGAGCTATCTAGCCTCCCCAGTTCCAATGGGTTTTGAAATATCTTGCCGGAACTCGTCCTCAGGTATTCTTTCCGCCCATTTCTTTCAATTATGATAACTTGATATTACAGTTCGAATTTTCACTGTAATTAACTAATTCATAGATTGTATACGATGCTTATAGTGGTGTAATTAAAATGTCTGAACAGGTGTACTCTGATTTAGAAGTAGCTTTTGTTTACTATGATCGTGATCCACCTGCAGAGGTTGGATCGAGTTCTACCGTCTCGGTTCGTTATCAGGCTGAGTTTTTAGTAACTGCAGCATATAACTCGTCCTTAGTTCATATGAATGTGGATCAGAGCTTTTTGCCAATACCTTCTCCAGTCGAGGCTGCTATTTTTGAAAGCTTTTCAAGACAGAACGTAGCAGAATCAGAGATTGATGTGACTACCAGCATTAGACAGTTTATTAAGACCAATTACGGCTTCCCAACAACTAACAACACAGAATTCATATATTCAGAATTCGCACTATCTCTTTTCAATAAGCTCGTCCTTTGCTGCATCCACGAAGGTGGAACTTTGTGCTTCCCGGCTGGCTCAAATGGGCATTATGTTTCTGCTGCCAGATTTCTGAAAGCAAACAATGTGACCATCCCTACCCAATCTGAAGCAGGGTTTAAGCTGACAGAAAAGATTCTTACTGGTGTATTCGATACTGTGAAGAAACCATGGCTGTACATTTGTGGTCCAACAATCAACCCAACTGGCTTAATTTACACCAATGAAGAGATAGTAAACTTATTGTCTCTCTGTGCTAAGTTTGGGGCAAGAGTTCTGATTGATACTTCCTTCTCAGGATTGGACTTTGACTCTAAGGACTTGCATGGTTGGAATTTGGAGCACAGTTTAGTAAAACTGAGTTCTTCTAGCCGACCAACTTTTTGTGTGTCTTTGCTTGGAGGATTTTCTTTCATGATTCATAATGGAGGGCTCACATTTGGGTTTCTTGTTCTAAACCAGCTGTTCTTGGTTGAAACATTCCATCGCTTTCCAGGGCTAAGCATACCTGACAGCCCTCTTAAATTCACCATAAAGAAGTTGCTGGATCTAAGAGAGCAGAAAGCAGGAAACTTAATGGAAAAAATTGCAGAACAAAAAAGGCTTGTGGCAAGTAGATCTCAACGGTTGAAAGAGGTATGCATACAGTAGGCTTTCCATGTCTAATGAGAATTCTTATTTCCTAGTTTTTACCTTTTATTTTCTTCTCATTTATGCCGAAAATGGACTTGTTTGCTGCTTGTCCTGTACTGGGCATCTTACTTGTACCCCATTCTTATGAAATTTCCTATGCAATAGACTCTTGAGAAATGTGGGTGGGAGGTTCTTGAAGCCTCTGCTGGTGTAGCCTGTGCTGGTGTTTCGATGGTGGCAAGGCCATCTACCTGTCTTGGCAAGATATTTGCACTGAAGGAAGATCCCACTGCTTTTGAAGCTGAGCTTGAGGACTCAAATATCAGAGAAGCCATTCTCAGGGCCACTGGTTTATGCATTAACAGTGCCACATGGACCGGGATCCCTGGCTACTGTCGATTCAGCATTACTGTGGAAGACAGTGAATTTGAGCATGCATTGAATTGCGTAGTCAAATTTAATGCGCTGATCAACGATTGAAATGCCTTGCTTTTGTCTAACTACTATCTGATTCTTCGTTTTCATGATTAGGGTGTTGTGAAAAAATATTGACGTATTTTCAATTGGCATTTTAACTGTGTATATGAGGACTTAAGCGTGTAGTTAAATAGTTAATGGAAGCTTCTTCCAGTATTGTTCTTCCAGTATTGATTTTTGGTGCATCCAAAATAATGTAGAGTATATGATGTTAACATAAAAAAATAATTTGTCTGTCATCTCTTTTATCTGTAATTTTTGTTGGTGCACAAGAAGGGCAGGTTTAAGCTCTGATTGTTTGCCTGTGGGCCTTGTTAATTGATCAAAAAAAAAAAGCTCTGATTGTTTGTCCTTAAAATATTTTCCGGCATTTGGATGCCGTAAATTGTTTTTTCTTGTAAAATCTTTTTGTGCTAGGGGGAAAATGATTTACGGGTGGAAATCCCTGTAATTCGTTTTATGTTTCACTTATAATCCCTTCCACAACGGCCCAATTGAGTTTCTTCCCAGATTCCCCAGTTGCTCTCTCTCTCTCTCTCTCTCTCTCTGTGGCCTCTGCCTTGTTTCTACAACCACATCAATGCAAAAAAGCTTTACATAAATCCCTTGTACGTACGTACAGCTTTCTTTCTTTCAAAAAATTGTTAAAAGGATTTCGATTCAATTGGGTCTGAGTCCAAAGAAAAAATTTCTTAAACATTTATTTTTGGTCAATAATATACGTCCTTTCCACCAATTGACTTTCGCAATGCGGAAGATCGTGGATGTTTTTTGGTGTTTACTTGGGTTGGGAAAGTGTTATTTGACAAAATTGAAAGTTATGTTTTGGAAACTAAACGCTAAATTTACGTTGAAAAAATGTTTAATAAAAATGTAAAATTGAATTATAACAAATTGTGTGATACAAAGAAATCTTAGAAATTCCGATTAAAAAAAAAAACTTAGACATTCTGTTTATGTTTCAATGATCAAAGTACGGTTGTGATGCTAAGGTCGAATTGGTGGTACGATAGCCGCAATGGAGGTGGCACCTGATTGGTGGCGGTGGGAGAGGGGAGGGATTGTTGTTCACTTGTTCATGGACACCTAAGTACCGCTCATGTTTTTTTTTTAGCCTTATTTATGCGCACCTCGACTATTATCCTTCTCGGTCCGGTCAATGATAGGTCATCCGCACCAGTACTAAAGGATTCACAAGATGTTTCTTTTATATAACCTGACCTCAAGAGATTGCCAATTTGCGCACAACAAATTGCACAGAAAAGGAGCATATAAAGTTTATTCACTTGTCCGGTTTTTCGGGGTTTTTCGGCTGGTCTCCCCAGTCCAGAGTAGGTACCAGTTTGATTTTTCAGATTTGGTGTGGAAGGGATGGTGGGCGAATAATCCGGCTCCTACTGAGGATTGTTCGACGATGGTGGGTTGTTTTTGGTCTTCTTGCTCCGGTGGCTGTTTTTTGGGGTTAAGATTGGTTCGATGAAAAGGGATCCCCTGTTTTCTTGCTTATTTGGTGATTAGGTTTCGTTCCCGTTGGTGCTTAATCTCTATTACAACGAACAACTCTATTGGTCGAACTTCATGTGTCAGCTCTGCTTTGCAGTATGTGCTTATTTCTCGGTGGTGGAGTTTAGGTTCCTACCTGTTGTTCATGTTTAGCCTGTATGGCTGTATCTCTGTATTTTCGGTGGATTCCTGTAATTGCCTAATTGTCACTTCGTAATGAAATGAAGTTGATTGACTTGTAAAAAAAAAAGTTTATTCACTAGTTTCTCTTAGGTTTTGATCATGTCTGGTTAGAGGACTAGTAATTATTCAGTGCCCCAGTGGCACCATGTGGTCGTGGTGGTACCAAAAACTTTTCTTTATTACACAAATGCATTTGTGTGAGCTCACACAAATGTGTGGTTGGAAAGGAGTTTGGAATATTACGTGGCGATGTCCCAGGAGTATAGAATAATTTTTCCAGAAATAGAAACGATTTGCAAGAAATTTTTAGATTTACAATATTACATAGGAACTCTTCGATAATTATAATTTTCATTCTTGTCTTTTGACTTCCTTAATTTACGATTGTTTCAGTAAACTTTTGTTTTTATTACTACTATTAATTGTTAATTACTATTCTCTTATTAATTTTAAATTATTATAATTTCGTATCAGAGCCTAGTGCAAAAATAAAAAAAGAATTTACAATTTGAAATTTACCTATACAAATAAGCCAAAAATGTAAATACGCAACAAAAATACTTAGAGCAGGACGAAATTTTATTGCCTTGACCTTGTGAAAAATAAGCTTCTACTCAAAACACTCATCAATGATCCCCGGTCGTCAATTTTCGTCCACAAATAGACAGAATTCGTGATAGGACTGCTGAGCGCAAACCTAAACCTACATAGTTTTACGCCTTGTGCTTAATTACATTTAATTGTTATGTCACTTACATGCAATCGTTTTAATTGCTTGAAAAACATGATAATGACAAATATTCTAGCTGGCGGGGACAAAGCTGCAAAGCCTCCCTCCACCGCAGTACCAACCAATTTCAGTGCTAGGAATCAGGAGGGTAAGCTAGCAACAAAAACGAAAGCAATTCTGCCACCAATATGGTGCTTTTCGTTCTAACTCGGCATCTGATTAGCCACTGGAAAAGGAGGCAAAGAATTGAAGATGCCTTATGAAACAAATTCTCGAGACACTAATATCAACTAAGTGAAGGGCTTTTCCTTACTAGTATAAGTTGCCAGATTAACATATATATAGAAGATGTGAGAAATGCTTGTAATGCTACAAATCTTTCTTTTTACATATGCCCGTTGGAACACCATAACAAACCGGCGAAGCCCCAATCAGATAAGGGAGTCTGCAAGCTTTTCGAGCTTGACACATGAAAGAACCAATCTTTGGTCTGTGGTTGCACCGGTTACTAGGGACAATTGCGTCGAAATTTGCTGGCAAATACTCTTTCGATGTTTTCTTAGAATTTTCCTTAGTTCCAATTATCCGCATCGACTTGCACTTTTCTGCAACTAAATTGCATTGGGCACAACCCATGGAATCAGTTGCTCTTTCTTCTAAACAACAATCAAGCATCGCCTTAGCAAATCGATCGATATCCTTGTCTGTCACTTCCCACAAATTAGCAACTATGACAGGAGAACCCGCTAAGAGATAGCAAAGAGGAGCACCTTGGGGAGCATAACTACCGTATACAGATAGAGATCCACTGCTGCAACCCATCAGGAGAGCAGCAGCACAGTGCTGAAGTTTCTGAAAATCTTGCCGCCGAATATATTGAAACCCTGAATCACGTACAAACAGAAACTTCTTTTTGTTGAAAACTAAAAGAAGAGAACAAAAAGAAAAGTGGTAATGGTTTCGAGCAAGCATACCACTTCCATGACCAAAATAAAGAAACATATCATGGCTTTTCAAGGCGATAACTAACTCTTCTTTTGTGGGTGCAGTTCCTGCCTTCCCCTGTACAGAAAAATCAAACATAACGTCATTTGAACAGAATTAGAAATCAAATAATGTGCTCAGGCTTGGATAACTACACGGGGGAATTACCTCTAAGCCTTTCTCTCTAAAAAAATCTTCAAATTTATGCTGTGTGTCGTGGAAATCACCACTGGGATTCAACAAATAAAAAGCATGTAGTGGATCTATGAGCGGGAAGATGGCACTATTCCTCGAAACTTGCTCCTGGAATCGGCATCTATTGAGTGCAAAAAAAATGCTTCTAATAGAAGGCATGCGGTAAACCTCTTGGTTCCTCAGAACTGGTAGATTCTCCCATGGAAGCATCTGCGCATACCGAAAACAGTAAATTCAATACCCAAAATCATCCAAAATAGCATACGTTAAACCAAACCAAAATGAGCCTTGTGTCCCATTCAATTGGGGTTAGCTACATGAATCTTGTTTTTCCATTGAGCTCTGTCTAAGGCTAGCTCTTCACTTAGATTTAGTAAGCCCAAGTCCGTCCGTATCATGGTATCCAAAGTTAGTTTAGGTCTTCCCCTTCCCGTTGCCCAACTATCCACTACTATCATATCACTCTTCTTGACTACTTCGTCTCCAGGTCTAGAGTAAATATGTCAAAACTACCTTAATATATTTTCTCTACACTCATCTTGTATAGGTACAACTCCTACCGTCTCACGAATAGTTTCATTTCTAATTCTATCACTCCTAGTCTTACCACACATCCACCTCAACATCCTCATTTCAGCTAAACAATAATTGTCGCAAAAAATTAAAAATGAAGAGGTAAGGAATGAAAATCTAAAGACCCACCTGCACATCAAAATCTAGCACTAGAATTACTGGTTCCCTGCTTAGACACTCTTCCTGGTCAACTTCATGAGATGCTTCAAGTATTAGTTTTAAGGCCCTCTTGGACAGACTTTCAACTCCATGACACGTATCAGTTGATGAACTGCGCCTCACTTGATTACAGTATCCAATGAAACACCCCCTGCCAAGTATTAACTGCAAAATACATTCTTCACTCTTCCATGCATGCTTGGCACCTCCTAGAATAACTTTAAGTAGACCCGTCGGTGCATCCACGTTGCATTCCACCTTCAGATTATGCATGAGTTTCCGTAATAGTGAATTCTGCTGCTTGGAACAAGAAAACTCCCCCAAAAGCAAGTATTTCCAAGGACCAAACCACAAATTTTCCAAATCCCTGAGTCACAAAGAAACAAAATTGTTGCTGCTGTCTCAACTAGCTAAGTAGCTATGAATTACATTTGATACATCTGAAACATGACGTAATTTTGTGCAGATAATAAAAAGAACTATACACTAGCAAAAGAGAATAATCATGCCAAAAAAAAATAAAAATTTATGAAATATTTTGAGATAGAGAAGACCTACTGCAAAAATTTGCCTAGGCGCTGATCAAGACTACATCTCTGCATCCACCATGATAACCTGTTACTTTCTGTATCTTCTACGAGATGCATTGTAGAAGAAGAGAAATTCTCCTCCAATATCCGTTTAAACTCTGGTGCAATGTCATCAACCACATTGGAATCCCAAGGACAGTGCCAGCGTTCGGCAAAATCTTTTTCTTCAAATAGGATCCCAGAGCCAGACCTTATATCGTCATCAGTAGCTTCTCCCCACATTATGCAGTATATTTTAGTAAGTTGTACCTAAATACGAATATAAAACCTTGTACTCCCTCCGTCCCACAATCCTTTCTTGGGATTCCATTTTCACAGGGACTTACAATTATTACTCTCAAATTCAAATTGAATATCATTTATCACCAACGTTTTGATTACCACTTCTGTTTAAAGGGTAGTTTTGAAAATTCTTAAACTTGGCCTTTTACTTTCCAAAAAGGACTTACAAAATGGGAATGAGAACAAAAAATGAAGGAAGGAGAGGAGTACATTTCAATTTCCCAAGTCTTTTTAGGAAGACAAGTTACCTTCTAAAATTGAATACACCGGTAGAAGTATAACAACAGGTTGACACTCTGAATGCAAGCGAGATAATAAGATCCATGCAGGAGCTTGAGGATGATAACCTAGCAATTCTGTCAATAAACTGGCAAAAGCACCTCCAAGAAAACTAAGACCAACTGTTGTTGTACTATGAAGATTTTGGAAAAATCTTAGTGCATATCCTTCAAGATCTTTGAACGATTCAGGTGCAAGCCTGCAGCAGGAAAGAGCAAAGCAAAAGGCAATTCATTAAGCTGCAACAATGTTTTGAACCAGTTTGGCACATTCTGATAAAAAACATCCAAAACCTGAGTAAGCTGAGCGTTTCTGAAGTGATAGAACTCGACCCGGGAAGGCAAAACCCCTGAATCAAAAAATAAAAAAGAACAGTGTAAACTGTAAACTTCTTAAGTAACGGCAAAGGAAGTACCCAAAAGGAGGAAAAATAAAAAACAGGAAGGCTTCTCAAGATGATAGAATGGGAGGGGAATCGTTAAGAGTTGCTATTGTCCAACCACCCCAGCACACGCCAAGAAGGTAGTGCAATTATACTATGGGAGTTAATGTAGTGCCACTTTAATTTTCTTCCTGCTGACCAAGTTAGCAATTTCAATCAACTTTCAAAGAAGTAAAGATAGTGGTTGGTGTCTATGGGACTGGTGAGGGACAATCTCTAACAATTACTATTTATAAGACAAGATAGTTTCCAAAAATTACAGAAGACTTTTTTTGACATCTGAAAGAGGACTTGCTTTCGGGACCTCCAAATTAGAAAGAACTAACATTGTGGTTAGCAGAGAGTATTAAAGACAAGACAAATAAATGAGAAAATGGAGATAATACAGATACAAGAGGAAGGAAATAAACCCAGAAGAATGGCGAAAACATGGACAAACTACTGTATCAGGACTGGTTTCAGACATATCCAAACAAGAGGCAAAATCCATAAGCCCAGAGCATACCTCAACATCCACAGGATCTTGCACTTTTTGCTTCTCAATCAGACTTAATAAGAGCTTGAGGTTAAGATGTGTACCAAGAGAAGTATGATGAAAATAAGAAGCCCAGTGGCTTTCAGAGAGTTCTTTGCAAGGAGAGACGAATGGAGAACAAAATTCAGTTGAGGCAGCAAGTACAAAAATAACAGCAAGCAATCTGGATACCTGATAATATCAGGAATGGCCAAACATCAATCATCTAATATAACCCAAAAAAGTAAATATGAACATATTTCGATGATTTGACCAGCCATTCGATAATCGAAAAATTACAATGGTGCCTACTCAAAAGATCGCCACCAAGTTAAACGAATTCTACCCATTCCATTTAAGCGTTGGACATATCCAATGAGTAGCAAGGTTCATCCTAAAAGCAAAAGCAGCAAAAGCATAGTCCTCGAAAAGCAAAACAATCAGTCAAAATTTTCCAAAATAATGACCGCATAATCTTGTTTAAATAAGCCTCAAACCCAACCTGCCTATTCCCACATCTTATATGAAACCACAAGCTCATTGAAATTCGAACAGCTTAAGATATATCAGTCTGCCAAGAAGAAAGAGATTAGACACTTTCAAGGATAAATTAATCCAGAGAAACAAGAGAAAATGAGAATTTATGTTAAAGTGGGTAACCGGCACAACATATCTTACTCTAATGTAACCAACTCATTCTCTCACTTGACAGCCTTGTAAATTTAACCACAACAAAATGAACATATGCAGTAATAATCACTACACTTGAGAAGGATAATCTCAAAAAGCCACAGATAGTAGGGAATTCAACATTCTTTATTTACTCCAATGCTAAAGTTGTCAGTTTACCATTTTCAGGAAAAACCAGGCCTATTTTCCATTTTAAAAGCCTTGCAATGACTTAAAAAAGCAGTACTGCCAACAGAAAATTATTTTCAACTTGCAAACACTGGAAACTTATTTTCTTTAAGGCTTGACAGGTCATACTGTCCTTAAAGGCCTTCAAAGATCACATTATGAGTTTTGACTATTACTTGATCGGATGTGAGCCCCAATGTCATCATACATTGCCTAGGGCCTTGATCCCTTCATTTTAGAGACTGAAAATCCCTTATCCTTAATTGTCTATGGAAGGAATTCTCTCTTTGAAATATTTGAAGGTACGAATTTCTTGGCTATCCAGGTCTGTCAACAAAGTAGCAGAACAGAGGGAAACGATTTTTTTTTTTTACAGAGTTTTTTTTTTTTTGTCATTTTTTTAGAGAGTTGGTTTCTATCAACCTTAGGTAGAGGGGTTGGTGCTAAGTAGTTGATATCATTTTGGGTTTGTTTGTATAGCATGGTTTTGCTTATTTGAGAGGGGTCCTCCATCCCTCTCTTCTTTTTCTTTCCGAATCTTGTTTATTTTCAATCATACTATATACTTCCAATAACAGAAACAGAAATAAGAGGGAAAGAGAGAGTAAACTAGGGTAAAACCTTTTGGACAAGTACGGGAACTTCACGACAGAGTACAAAGGCTAGCATCATCCAAGATATCATTCTTGATATCTGGACGTCGATGACGCTGCAACAATTGCTACTGCGAAGAATTAAAACCAAAAGGATAAAACCACCAATTAATACCGAATTGCCGATCACAAAAAAAAAAAGAAGACAGCACCGAAGCAGAAGTTAAAACTAACAAATTTTCTGATATGGTTCAGACACATGCAATGTAGAAAACTGTAGTTCTACAAAGGTGATGGTGATTTTTCAATTCTATCCAGGGATTTGAATCCCATATCGGCCAGTACCAGCCAGCAGTTGCTGCTTGTTTAATTACATTTTTCTTTTAGGTTAGTGCTTACTTTGTGCTAAATTTTTTGATGTGGAAAAAAAAACACTAATAGTCATAAATCCAAAGAGTGCTGGCATTACTGGTACTTATTGTATCAATAGAAAAACCGATACTCTAGCCAATACGGTATTCAAAACCTGGATTCTATCCACTACCTACTTAACTGCAAATTTGTATGTCTTTAGTGCCACGTAAAGCACCTAGCTTATTTAGTTATTTACCAGCAATTTTCACAGCAGGAGCAGTACTTTTACCAATAAAGGCCCCCTTGTTTCACAATTAGCAAGGAAGTAAAGCCTTTCGCCAAAAATTTCTTCAGACATACAAGATTTCAGCAAAAATGATAATCAAGAAGAAATATAGATTGTGCTAGAATTTGTTTTAATAATTCAACCATGTTCTAGAAAGCAAATCATTTTTTTTTTCCTTTTACAGGTCAATAGTCATCACTAGTTTTGTTTAAGGCTACTTACAAATATTACATCCACGGTCGTGGGATTTGTGCATTACATCAGTAAATTTGCAAAAGTAGAATATACGTTCTGAGTCTTCAGACTCATTTTCATAGACAAGACAAGGTATTCATGGACAGATAAATGCTTAGATGCTGTTTAAATAACCTGGTATCCTTGCGACCATAACTCTTTAGAGTAAACCAACAAAGGTTGTAAAGTAAAGTGGCGCGTTCAACTGCGAATGGATCTCCTGGGATGTCCTTCCCAATCATGTCAAGCAAGACAGTGTGTGGAACAGGAGAATTTACTGAAAAGAGATTTCTGTTGACCAGCACAGATATGCTTTGCAAAAAATGTTCGTGTGCTGCATGAATTTCACCACCAACACCTAAGCATTTTCCTGCATACCAACAATTTGTTCTCTTTTATTCACCCAAAACTATAAAGTTTGACATGTTCGAGACAAGATTATATTTCATGAAACAAAATATAGTAAGAGCATACACACACAACTTTGGGGAAAAAAAAACTGGTTACGTGTTTTAATCACCATACCTAGTCCTGTGAGGACCTTCAGTAAAAGCCGCCTCCGGTCAAACTCCCATTTGATTTGCACAAAATTGTTTATACAGCCAGATTCCATAAGTTCAATAGCAAGACAATACCAAAACTTCATTTTGCTGTCAATGCATGCGAATTCACATCCAGAGTCCGCAGCAGAACTTTCAATTTTTGAGAGTGGGCCTCCCTGACTTAGTGCATCAGGGACAGTAAAATGCTGCTCATTTTTTGAAAACTTAGCAAGCTCTACCCCTATGTCACAGGGAATATTTCCATTCTCTTTCTGAGAACAATATGTGGACCATGTCATCCTTGAATTCTGCTCTGACATCAAGCATTGTCCCTGCAGTTGCTTTAATGCTTTCTCAGTCTTTCCGGACTTTTTGGCTTCAATTCTCATTTCTGGTGCTTCAACTTTGGAGGGCAACACCATAATATCAGAATGATTTGTTCCAACCGCATCACATACAGTAGTGTTCTCAGCGCCAATATCCTCAGGATTACTCACTGTATTTTTCCACTCGGGAAGATTAAGCTTGTCCAAAGCTGATTTGTAAATAGTTTCTGCATATCCTGAAAGCTTTTCTGTACAACTATCGCGACGACTTCTGAATAAATCTCCCAAGTGCAGGTCAATGGTAACTTCAAAGAGCAATCTGCATTTGTGGCACGAAAATGTAGTGCAGCAATCTGCTAGTATTTGCTTTGCGCTGTCAAGTTCCTTTTCTGCCAAATCCCATAGCCGTTGCTTGCGGTACAGAATTCCTGAAGAAGTTATGATGCACGTCAGTATATTTGAGAGTCACAGAAAGGAGAACACTGATAGACGAAAGACTAGGCATAGAATTATGAAGAACAGGAGAAAAGGTTGGATATTATACCTAAGATGGAGGAAAATGCAACTTTGAAAAGAGGCAAGTCTTGGAAACTTGATATGCTTTTCCCCCATAGTAAAAGAGTTTCAGCCTCACATCCATTTCCAATCAACTCATGAATGGTTCCAACCTGTATCAACCACAATACTTAAAATGCGCCATTGGCAAAACAAACCAATTAGAAAAATATGACCAAAACTAGTAAAGAGACATAGGTAAAACCTGTAGCGTGCTTTCAAGATAACACTGAAGTATATTCCATGGAGTAAGAAAGCAGCCTTCCGTCTCAGATGAAATATCACCAGGATCCCATACCGCTTTAGCTACTGTACCATACAAATCAAGACTCTTGAGCTTGTAACAACACTTCTGAATAATTGCACCATTTTCATCACAAGTTTCATTCTGATACTCTGTAGAGTATCTAAATTTCTCTTTCAGGAGTTTACCGCGTAACTGAAGTGCTTCCTTAGCACATGAAAGAGCCTATAGAGTTGGAAAACTTGTCAGAAAAGTAAAAGTAGCAACAAGCAAAAAATCAAGTATGTTTCAAAGGAATTTACCTCAATTATTTGTCCAAAAGAAACCATTCTTCTACTCAAATCATGATAGAGATGCGCAGCAAGAAAAATTGAACTTCTGCAAAGAGGAACCTAAAATAAGAAATATCCATCAGTTTTACAGGTGCAAAAGTATCCTGTTTAAATTGAAATAATGCAAAGCCATCCATATCAATTAGTGAAAAGATGTACCTTTGAGGTTAGATCCAAAGCAGCTTTCTTAACTTCATCAACGAAGTCAGGACGGAAGGAGAAGCTCTGTTGAAATCCCACTTCCAGAGGCAACGATCCACACATGCAACTTCTCCAGAAATCAATGTTTTTAGAAAACTCGCCACAATGCTGCGAAAACGTTGTAATGAACTCCTCACTTAGAGGTGAAGCACAGAGGGAATGGCCAAGCCTTCTGGACTGCCACAACAAGGCCAGACACTTCTCCAGTGGAACATTCTTCCTCTTAAACAATCCAATCAAGAACTCATAGAGGCAAGAGTGAAATTTTGTGCAGCCCTACAGGTACAAAAGCAAAAAGAAGGTAATTAGCCAAGAAAACTACTTTATGTGAAGAAATCCATGCAGAATACAAAATCAAGAGGGGTTACCTTCATTGATAACATATCAAAGACATGGTACAACACAATTTGTTCAAGATCCATTTCACATGGGTTATCCACAAGGCAACAACTAGGACTCAACCACTGATTAAGTGCAACTTGAATATCTTCAGAAGGTTGCTGTTTGAACAGAAGCGAAGAAAAACATTAAAGGAAAAGACATTTTTGCATCATAACATCAACCGTATAGAATTTCTGAATCTAATGTAGAATGAAGAAGGGAAAATGAAAGGAAATGAAAGAAAGTGCAAGAAAGTAGCGAGAGAAAGAGTCAATTCTGTTATTGCTTGATTGAGATTACACGACTGAATCCAGCCATGTAAACAAATTACATCCCTAACCAAACTCCTAACCGACTTCACGACTGAGAATTCTGTGTGATTGTTCTTCCCACAGATTTGACACCCTTCTTGTTGAAAATTCCCCGAGAAACCTCCACCAGATCTTCTTCCTCCAGTCCCAAAAGATCTACCTTTATTCATCCCTCTATGATCAGGTTGCACATAATAAGAAGACTGAGAGGAAAATTGAGGCATTGGTTGTTGTGACGTGAACGGAGGCAGCCCAAACTGTGGTTGTGTCATCTGTTGACTCACTTGAGTTTGATTTGATACAAAAGAGTTTGGTGAAGAAACAGGAGGTGTGGGAATTAAAGACTGAGGTGTAAACATATTACCCCTGAGCAGTAGTAGGTACTAGGCAGAGCAGGTACAAACTTCTGAGTAGTAACAAGGCACTTTCTGAATCAGAGAGTTTAGGTCCAGACATCTCCTCAGCATTTAGTATTGAAACTAATTCATCAAATGAAAATGTATCTCCTCTTGTATGTATTGCAGTTTTAATACAATAGGCTAAAGTGGATTGACTAAGTTTTTTTGCTAAGCTAAAAAGGTGGAGGATGGGGCGACCGGGCATAGCAACCCTCCCATGGGCGTGACCATAGCAACTACAGACCCGAGGCGGTTCCCGAAAGGGACCAAAGAACCATAGCAACTACATCCCCACCAAGGGCTAGCGGGCCAAAGCCGGACAGAGGAGAAGGACCAAATTCGAGAGGGGCGCCACTCGCACAACTCGAACTTGGTACCTCCTACCTCACCCAAACCCAAATGGAGTAAGCCTTGACCAACTTAGTCCACCAAGGGTTAGTGGACTGACTAAGTTGTTGTGCATTGTTAAACCACTTGATTTATCTATTTCAATTCATCAAGATGACACAACTAGCAAACTTCAAAATTATGGTTAACATTGATTACTTGGCAAATGAACCGCTAATGATCATAAGTACTGTAACATTAAATTTTATCCTAAGTAACACTAAATAAACCGCTAACAATCAAGTAACATTAAATTTAATGAGGTAGGTACCATTTTAACTATCCTTATTCAGAGCATTAATGATGATACATAAATGTATACCTAGCCGTCATTAATGTCGTACTTACCATAGAATAAGGCTACAAATATCACAAAAGTTGAATTTTTTTGCCATGGACTAATACTTGTTGACTACACTTGCCATGGAATAAGGAAAAACAACTTGGGAGCATCATTGCTGGAACCTCTAATTAACAACTGAAATACTGGAAAATGATCAGGCGAATCGAAGACCACCAAAGTTACACCTATGCCTTAACAAACCGAAGAAATAATCCCGTCCACACAACTTATTAGTATCAGTGACTAAACTTTTAAGCGCAAAAGAAAAAAAAAATACCTTGGAGCTTGGTTTAGCCATTGCTTTCACGATAGTTGTCACAATATCCACAACCAATACAGCCAAATCCTGTTCGACGCTCTCTTTCCCCCGCAGACGCTCAAGCGCAGAAAAGCCCTTAAGTTGGTCATCGCTGTAGCGGCCCCACTCCATGAAGCTGTGCATCAACCGAACCCTCGGGATATGAACGGCGTACGGTTTACACTCCAACTCTCAGCTCGTTTGGATTGAAGGGTTTCAGGGGAAAAGAAAAGAAATTGAGAGAGAGAGGACTCTCTCTCACGTTTGGGTGATCAAAATGGTGAGAAACCGTGAGAGAAGGAAGGGGAGGGTGAAAATCAAGAACCCTTTAAAACCCCTATTTCGTTTCTCACCAATACTGGCGAGATTCCGTGAGAAAGGGACCTTCTTCCAATCTTACCCCTTGCGCCGCTCCCCTCGCCGCCGCCGCCGGACCGCCACTTCGTTCTGGTCGTGACCCATTTTAGGGTTCAAGGTTTGGGTTTTGGGTCAACTGGGTTGGGTTTTGATCGGAAGACTCTGAATTTGTCAGAGAGAGAGAGAGAGAGAGAGAGAATTAACTGTGAGGTTTGTCGACGACTCTGGTCCAGGGCTTCAAAACCAGGACAGCTTGGTTGGAGGAGTGAGGAAGACAACTGTGAGTTTTTTTTTAAATGTCAACAACCGTGTGTGAGTATGTGAGGTTATGGGATTAGAGACGATGAGAAACCACACCCTTTCTTTTCTTTTCTTTTCTCACTGATAAAGAAGAGAACACCCCTCTCCTTTCTTTTCTAACCTCGGTTGCCAAACGGACCGTAAAGAAATGCAGAGAGAGAGAGAGAGAGACGACGTGTTTCAGGAGAAGAATGGAAGCCCAGAGGCCAGAACTATAAAGGGCTTTGTTTCATGTAGTTTAATTCCTTATTTGGGAGGGAAGGACAAATTTTCCCGTTCAGGGACGCATTGCGCCTATAGGCGTCGTCGTTTTGGGGTTGAAGAGCAGGTCTCCTTCTCATGTGAAAGTGACAAACAAGTAAAACTAAAGCAAAACAAACATGTGTGGTGTTGATTGAGTTTATAGTTTGAAAAGGGGCGGGCTATCTACGACCATAAATTTTTTTAACGTAGTTTCTACAACAAATTGGTTTAAAATCTAAAAGAAGAAGTTCCAAAGCAGATTTAGTCCAACTTAAGTTTTAGTGAAGCGTGAAGTCCATTAATGAAAATATTTTAGAATTTAAGGTCCGTGAAAAGACCAAATTATCTTTAATGAGACAAAGGTCTTGTTTGACTAATACAAAAAAATGTCTTTTCATTTAAATTGACTTTAATGAGACAAGAGTTTTGTTTGGCTAACACAAAGATATCTTCTTCTTTTTTATCGTTGACCGACGTTGATTGGTGTATCTGTTCACTTTTGGAATATCTGTTGGTTTTTTATTTTAATTTATTTGACCATTGACCCTCGTTGACTGACGTTGATCGGTGCATCTGTTCATTTTTTGTGTATCTGTTGATTTTTTTATTTTTTTGTCCGTTGACCGGCGTTGACATTGATCGGTGTATCTGTTCATTTTTAGTGTATCTCTTGTTGATATATTTGTATTTTAAGTGGAGGTTGTGGTAGTAGAGGTGGTGGTGAAAGTAGAGGTTGTGGATCTGTTTTGGTATATCTGATATTGATATATCTGTATCTGTTTTTGTGTTGATGTATCTGTATTTATTTTGTATTGTGTTGGCGTATGTGTTTTGGTATATTTATATGTTTATATATATATATATATTTGTATCTATTGTTGGTATATTTGTATCTATTTTGATACATCTGCTATTGATATAACTGTATTTCTTTTGTGTTTGTGTATCTATTACGGTATATCTATTATATATGTTTTGGTGTATCTCTGTTTTGGTGTATCTGTGTCAGATATATCTGTATCTGTTTTGTTTTAAGAGAATCTATTATATCTGTTTTGGTGTATCTGTATCAGATATATCTGTATCTGTTTTGTTTTAAGGGAGAAAAAAAAGATTTTGTTGTGGCAGTGGCGGTGTTGTGGAGTGGCAGTGGTAGATATGGTCGTGGTGGTGGTAGACATAGACACCTGACCCTAATGAAATATCATATAAACACTTGACGTATTAAAAATACTCATCAATTAAATTCCTACGTGCCGTTAACCTTCGTCCAAAATAAACGAAAAATATGTTTCTCTCTCCAATTTTGCAAGAGAGAAGCTGGAACAAAACCCCAGCAGATATTGTTGGTATATTTGTATTTGTTTTGGTACATATGTTGTTGATATATATATATATATATATGTATGTGTGTGTGTGTATCTGTTTTGTGTTAGTGTATCTGTTGTGGTATATCTATTGTATCTGTTTTGATGTATCTGTATCTGTTTTGTGTTGTGATTGTAGTGGTGGTAGTGGAGGTGACGGGAGTGGTGGAGCGGTGGTGGTGGTGGTGGTGGACATGATTGTGGAACTAAAGTGGCGGCGGCGGCGGTGGTGGAATGGTTATGGAGGTGTTGAGGGGAAGGTGGGTGTGGTGGTGGGTGTGGTGGTGGTGGTGGTGGATGAGTGGTGGTGAAAGTGGAGATTGTGGTGGCATGGTGGTGGTGGTGGTGGCGGCGGCGTAGTGGTTGAGTGTTGAAAGTGGTGGTGGAGCTGGTGGCATGGTGGTGATAGAGTGGTGGCATGGTGGTTGTGGAAGTGGAGGTTGTGGTGGTGGTGGCGGCATCGTAGTGGCAGTGGTTTGAGTGATGGTGGTGGCGGAGGTGGTGGCGGAGTGGTGGCATGATGGTTAAATGATGGTGGTGATGGAGTGTTGATAGAGGTGGTGAAAGTGTAAGTGGAGGTTCTGGTGGGATGGTGGTGGTCGTGGTGGTGGAAGTAGTGGTCGAGTGGTGAAGGTGGTGGAAGTGGAGGTTGTGATGACATGGTGGTGGCGTCGTAGTGGTGGTAGTGGAAGTGGTGGTTGAGTGGTGGAGGTGGTGGCATGGTGGCGGTGGTGGTAAAAGTGGTGGTTGAGGTGGATGTGGTGGCGTGGTGGTGATGGAGTTGTGGTAAAAGTGGTGGTGAAAGTGGAGATTGTGGTGGCATGGTGGCGGTGGTGATGGTGTTGTGGAGGTGGTGGTGGTGGAAGTGGTGGTTGAGTGGTGGAGGTGGTGGTGGCATGGCGGTAACAGTGGTGGTGGAAGTGGAGGGTTTGATGGCATGGTGGTGGTGGAAGTGGTGGTTGAGTGGTGATTGTGGAGATGGTGGTGGAAGCGAATGTTGTGGCGGCATGGTGGTGGTGGTGGTGGTGGCGGCGGCGGCGGCGGCGGCGGCAGCAGCGTTGTGGTGGTGGAGGTGGTGGCAGCGTGGCGGTTAAGGTGGTGGTGGAAATGGAGGGTTTGGTGGGTGGTGATGGTAGTGGTGGAAGCAGAGGTTGTGGCGGCATGGTGGCGGTCGTGGTGGCGTCATGATGGTAGTGGTAGAAGTGGTAGTTGGGTGGTGGAGGTAAAAATAAAAAATTAACAGATATAATAAAAATGGACAGATACACCAGTTAACACTAGTCAACGATCAAAATAAAAAAAATTAAAAAATCAACAAATACACAAAAAATGAACAGATCCGTCGGAGGGTATTTTTGAGAGACTGAGTGCCAATTGTCCTGGAGACTACAAAGGAAAAAGTAAATGGACTAGTTGTGGCATAAACCCCTAGACTATATCCTCCTACTCAATTTAAAAAATTCTCTCAAACTTCCAAAATTGCCCCTACATACCAAAAACGAATTTTTTCCCAAAATTGAACCCTCTCCCCGGCAACACCACCAAATCCTCCATCACCACCAGACGACACCACCACCACCACCATTCTGCCCTTCTCCCTCTCTCCCCATTTTCCCTATTCTCTGTACACAACCAACGGCCCATCACCACCACACCCAACAACGCCACACTACGTCACCGCCTCCATAATCGCTGCACCACTACTGCCACCAGTTGCGTCCCGCTATCACCAACACCACCTCCTTAAAAAAAAAAAAAATCGAGATATTCGAATACACATTTTTGAAAAATTTTAAAAATTTCAAATTTTAGAACTTGAAAATGTTTACAAAATTCATATTTTAATATCTGAACCCTTTATAACGCATCTTGTCATGTCTTTTTTTTTTTAAAAAAAAAAATGCAGATTTTGACTGTTAAAAATGCAAAAAATGCAAATTCCGAATGCGTCATGCTCCGTATAATGCATGCATGAAATTCGCGATTAACATCACGCATCTTGCTAACGTGCAATGGGACTGGATTTGTTGGCGGAGAAATGCGTGTTGCGTACGGATTCTGGGTTTTTCTTGGGCTTTTTCCGATGAAATCAACTTTTCCCCAATTGCAGAAGTTACAGAAAAATTGTCAAAGGTGGCATACAAAAAGCATTTTGACTTGATGATGAAGCTGTTCTTTAATCGACCCCCTCCGTCGTGCTTCTTCTTCTGTACGGATGAACTGTGCCCCATTTTTAACTTGATGATTAAGTTGTTCTTCGCCTACTATTAACAGGCCAACCTTTCGGATAGATTCTAATAGGTGAGAATCAGGGGATTTGTAAAATCCTAGAAGGAGCAATTGAACAGGGTTTGAATTCGGGTTCTATGCGTGAGAGAGAGAGGGAGGAGGGAGGGGCTAGGGTTTTTGCAGATGAGAGAGAGAGAGAGAGACTGCATGAGTTGATTAGGGTTGGGAAAGAAGACGACGGATGATTCTTTCCCATCTTAAAACGACGTCATTTCATTGGGGGTGTTTTTGTCAATTTTTTGAAGGGCATTTAACGACGTCATTTCATTGGAGAATGTTTTTGTCAAATTTTTAAAGGGCATTTTTGTCCGAAAGTAATTAATTTTAAAACAGGTTACGTTTAGAGAATTTGTGATTGTAAATAATTCGCCCCAAACTTAAAGTTCAAGAAATATGTACAGGCTTAGCTCAAATAAGCTTTAATCAAGCCAACACAAGTTAATATAGTATCAAGTAGCTTGAATTCTTTATATTTCATAAACCGAACAAGTCAAGTATTCCCTTTGTTTCTATTTAATTGTCTATTACGATTTTACGTGTATTTTCAACAGTTTATATTTCTTAACGTATATTACTAAAAATATGTAATATGAATATTATTTGGTATATCTTAATTCTTTCTATAAAATAATAATTTCAAAGACATAAAATATATTATACACCGATAGATATAAGCCGTTAAAAATGCGCAAAATCGTAGTAGACAATTAAATAGGACTGAGGGAGTAGTCATTTGTTCAAACTGGTTTGAAACCTTAACGAGCTTCAAAAAATGTTCAACATTGGTTTGTTTTTTATCTTGAACAAATATTTAACAAACGAACATGAGTTCGAATTTGAGTAGCTTGGTTCAATTAACAGCCCTACTCTCATGTCTTAATCTTTGTTTCCAAACCCTTGAACACTACGCCAATGTAGGTTGCTCCGCTATATTATTGGACTAGAGGTTAAGGGGGCATTTCCGCTAACCAAAATATTATATACCACAATTTTTTGGTTTTGTCATTATTATTTTTATTTTTATTTTTTTTGCGTTTGTTAGGACTACAACTTGAGTTTTGTCTTTATTCAATTTTATTTTTTTCGTTTGTTAGTTTTGAGCCAAGTTTTTGCGCATTAGGTTTGTCTCGATGAGAGAAATTGAAAAAGTAAAAAATTATGGCTTTTATTTACACATTGTTTTTGGAAATATCCAAGAAAAAAACCCCAAAAAGTGGCTTTTTGATTTTTCTTAGATATTTTCAAAAATACTTGTGTAAGTGTTATAATTTTTTACTTTTTCGAATCATCTTCTCGAATGAATCAATAATATATAAAAATTTGGTATTAAACAAACAAATGCGAATTTTTTTTAATAAGAACAAACAAAAAAATATTATGGTCTTTTTAGCAGAAAAAGCCCCCTAAATTTACTGACAAAGATAATGTGCACACATCTAATCTCTCTATACTAAAGTAACTAAATTGCACAAGGGTATGGCAACGTTATCTATTATCTTCCGTCCCGAAAATCATTCTCATTTGCATTATTTGGACCTCTTTAAAGCTACTTATATTGTTTAATCTAAAATATTTTTTCTATTCAATATGAATTTTGTTTGATACTTTGATATGTCTCATTTAGTCTACAAAAATATTTTAAAACTAAAAAAATACTCTAAATTGTGAATTATATACAATTTTCTTAAAACTCTTTATACTGCAACTAGGACAATTATTTGGCAACGGGAGAAGTACTTATATTTACACCCGCAAGAATTCCCCAATTATTTCTTGGATCATTGCGTAATGTTTTTAGTATCTACAACAGTGCTACTTGCACACATGTTTTTCACATATATTACATATACATTTTTGTGGGGCCCATATAGGTGTCCCACAAATGATCCGAACCGCTCATTTAAAATTTTTTTTTTTGGAGGATTCCTGTAAAAAAATCAACTCCAACGGATATTGGTAAGGGCTTTCTTAGAATTCGTAGCCCGTACCGATATCCGTTGGAGTTGATTTTTTACAGGAACCCTCCAAAAAAAATTTTAAAAAAGATGAACGGTTCGGATCATTTTATGGGACCTCTATATGGGCCTCACAAAAATGTATGTTCAAGATACGTGCAAAAACATGTGTGTGAGAATCATTATTGTAGTACCTATCTCCTAGCAGTGAAGAAAAAAACATCATGCTTTGAAATCAACGTGATTCGGTCAAGTTAATTTCTTGTATGAATATTTTTCTCTATGATACCTACAACATATGTAGTTCAAAATATTTTTATGGAACCGATAAGATACATGGTTTAAATTGCTTTTATGGGACCACAGACATATATATTGTGTAAAGTTTTATTTATACCGTAGTTTGTGGAATATGATTTGACATAAGTGAGCTTAACCAATTCTTTTTTTCGCTTTCCTTTTAAAATAAGTTCCTGTTTCGCTAAGGTTTTTTTTTAAGTACTTATTTATTTTTGTATTATGAGACAAATCATTCTCTTACTATAATACATCCTCTTACTATAATACATCAGCTTTAATTCAAAATTAATTAAAAAAAACAAAGTACTTATTTTGGTTAGCGAAACGGGACCCAAGTAAAATACTCCTAAGGTAAATTAATAGTGCTAGCAAACGGGTTATGAGCAATTTAGACCCGTTCGTTTTGAAATTTTAAATTTGAATTTATAGGTAATGAGTGTAGAAATAAAGTAATAATTAAAAATAAAAGATAATGGTTAGAGATAAATAAAGGAAAAACGAGAATAATAATAAAAAAATAAAATAATAATTAAAATTCAAAATTCAAAACCTAAAAACCGAACAAGGCTGGGAAAGTAATTTTTCCTAAAGTCTCTCCGAACTAATTAAGGAAGGGAAAGTACCTATAAAATTCTCGCTAAGCGGCAGAAAAGCGTAGGTTTCGTTTCTCTTTTTGTTGGACAGGGGAAAAAAAAAAAACGACAGGCTTTCGTTTCCAGAAAACAAAGGGAGCTATGGAGGTCTTCAATGTCGATCATGGAAGCACAACCTCTTTCGCTTACCTCTTCAAAGACGTTACTTCTTATGCCAAGTACTCTCTCTCTCTCTCTCTCTCTCTCTCTCTCTCTCTCGATAAAACAAAAAGGTTAGGAGGGGGCGACCGGCATAGCAAATCCCTAGGCCGTGACCATAGGGCTCCCGACCTGCTGTGGAATGTCCGGTTTGATCCATAGCTTCTCTCTCCCCGTTTAAGAACTGAAGGTTCCGGAGCAACCCCAAGTTGGGGGCTCAGGGCCTGATGCAGACTTTGTGCATACATGGATTAGCATGAGAGACAAAGGACAGAGTAGGAGTAAGATTTTGGTGAATTTTTCTAGAATCGGAATATTTTTAAAATCCTCCAAATCTTCATATATTTTCCATGATAGGAAGGATTTGATTTGCTAGTGTCTTTTAATTAGAAAGTTTCTTCTTTTCTGGTAATGGTTATGCATGGTTAGTACGGAGTATTACCTTTTATTTATTTTTATTTCCAAATATGTTTGGGTCCTAGTAGCCTATAAATAAGCACCATAAGCCTTAGCGCAAATCAGTTGATTAATAACAATTCGAGCTTTGCTTGAGAAGAGAGAGTATCTCTTATTCTTTTGGTTGTTCTTTATCGCGTGAGTTTATTCTTCGCTTTTACGCTGCGAGCTTAGACTCGCTTCCTGATCCATCAACAATGCTGCCAAAAGGAGGAGGTCGAGGTGCTGGTGGTCAACATGGTGTTGCTTACGAAGCTTATGAGCGCGATAATGCCACACGTGAAGCTCAACGAGGCCCGCTTAGCAACTTATTGATGACAGGTTCAACGCCTTGACAGAGCAACTTGCCTCTTTAGGATCACCTGAACACCAGAATCCCCATTCACGTCGTGTGGATGCGGAGAGCGGTGATGATGTTAGAGTATGAAGATGGCCACAACCCATTTGCCGTGCTCAGGCCACAAAGGAGAGAGCTTGCTGTGGTTCCGGGTACTTTCATGCATTGGGACTCGGGCTTCAAGCTGGACGTACCAGAATTCAAGGGTTGCTTGGTGCCCGATGAGTTTCTGGATTGGGTTGCAGCTGTGGAGGAAATTTTGGAGTTCAAAGAGGTACCTTTGGACAAACGAGTTTCTTTGGCAGCAACAAAATTTCGAGGGCATGCTGTTGCATGGTGGCAGCAACAGGGAAAGAGAAGATTCGTTCGTGGAGTAGTTGCCGAATCATATGCAGGCATCGTTCTTGCCCCATAACTACACAAGGTTGTTGTACCAGCAATTGTAGAACTTGCGGCAGGGTTCAAAGTCAGTGGATGATTATACCGAAGAGTTTTACCAACTCCTGGCCCATATTGACCTATCAGAATCGCGTGATCAGTTGGTTTCACAGTATATCGGGGGCACGAGAGAACAGTTTCTGGATGCTTTGAATTTTTATGAACCTGTTTTTGTTTTAGAAGCACATCAAAAGGCCTTGACATCGGAGAAGCAAGCTGGCTAGAAGAATAGATTCCAGTTTGGCAACATTACCGATAGCCGTCCCATCCCTCTAGTGAACAATCAGACCACTATTGGGAAGCCTCTTGCGGCTGGCCAAGCGAACCATGCACCAATAAATAGCAACACAACACGCTGTTTTAAGTGCGGTGAACTGGGTCATAGGATGGCATATTGCAAAAGAAACGAACAGTTCAGAAAGGGACTGTTTGTGGATGCTGAAGATAATGGAATTGAGCAATCTAGTGAGAAAAAAGCAGCACAGTACGATGAGGATGGGGTCGAAGAAGAGTTTGTGCAAAGAGATTATGGGCCTTTACGGGTCGTTCGAAGGGCAGGTTTCAACCCTTGAAAGGCTGGTGGGGATGATTGGCTTCAAAATAACATCTTCCAATCGACTGGTACAATTGGCGGTAAGGTATGTCGCCTTGTCATCGATTCTGGAAGTTGTGAGAATGTGGTTTCGGAAGAGGCTCTTCACAAATTGGGGCTAGCAACGGAGAAGCATCCAAGCCCTTATAGGTTGTCGTGGATTATGAAAGGAAGTGAGGTAACTGTTCCTAAGTGTTGTTTGGTTTCCTTTTCAATTGGCTCCAAGTACAAGGATAATGCATGGTGTGATGTTATTGCAATGGATGCTTGTCACCTTTTGGGAATGCCCTGATAGTATGACCGGAATGCTCTGCACGAGGGAAAGAAGAACGCATACAGCTTTATGTTTGGTAGTACAAAGATAGTGCTTGTTCCAAGCAAAGAGGTTGATCCTAAACCTACAAAAGCGGAGGGTTCCAACCTTTTTGTGAGGAAGTTTATGGAAGATGCAGTTGATTCAGGACTTGTCTATGTTCTAATTGGCAAGGAGTGTGCAACAGATATTCCGATTCCAGAGTCAATTAGGCCGTTGGTTGAGGAGTTTCGTGATGTGTTTCCCGTTGATTTGCCTGAAGAGTTGCCACCTCTGCGTGACATGCAACATCAGATTCGAAATCGGGCAGGCGACGAGTGGAAGACATCTTTAAAGACTCGTGAGGGTTTATATGAGTGGCTGGTCATGCCATTCGGATTGCCCAATGCCCCTAGCACTTTCATGAGGGTTATGAACCAGATTTTCAGGTTCTCATGGGTCGGTTTGTTGTGGTCTATTTTGATGATATCCTGGTCTATAGCCCTGAAGAGCACCTACATCACTTGTGAGAGTCTTTGCAATATTGCGCGGAGATAAGTTCTTTGTTGCCATCCCTAAATGCTCTTTCATGACTATGAGTGTCTTATTTTTGGGGTTTGTGGTGTCAAAAGATGGGTTGTCTGTGGATGAGTCCAAAATAGAGCTGTCAAGAATTGGCCCAGCCCAACTGATGTTCATGAAGTTCAGAGTTTTCACATGTATCCTTTTACCGCCGTTTTCCAAATTTTAGTACTGTTTTGGCTCCATATGGCCCTGATAACTGATTGCATGAAATTGGGAAGGTTCGGATGGACGGATGCAACATCACTAGCCTTCGAGAGGATTAAGTATAAATTGATTACAGCCCTGGTGCTTACTTTATTGGATTTCTCCCAGCCATTCGAGCTGCATTGTGATGCATCTAAAGTGGGGATAGGAGCTGTATTGAGCCAACATGGTAAACCGGTAGCTTACTTCAGTGAGAAGTTAGGTGAATCAAAGTTAAATTACAGCAGGAATGATATTGAGTTCTTCGCAATTGTTCAAGCTCTTAAGCATTGAAGTTCATACTTGGCATACAATGAGTTTGTCCTGTATTCTTTCCATGATGCTTTGAAGCATATTAATAGTCAGGAAAAGCTTTCTTCGAGGCATACTACATTGGCCGCATATATTTAGCAATTCACCTTTGTTATAAAGCATAAATCTGGTGCTTTAAACAAGGTAGCCGATGCTCTTAGTCGGCGAACACATCTCTTGATCACCATGCGTGCCAAGGTATTGGGCTTCGATTCGTTTCGTGAATTATTGCCTAGTGATCCTTATTTTGGGCAGATTATGAAAGATGTGGAGGCTGGAAATCGAGCAGATTATCAGATGCATTTTGGGGTTCTATTCAAAGGCAATCAGCTTTGCGTGTTGCCAAGTAGTTTATGCCTCAAAATCATAAAGGAGCTGCATGAGGAGGGACACGTGGGGAGAGACAAGATGGTTCAGCTTGTAGGAGACTCTTACTATTGGCCTACAATACGCAAGGAGATTACAAGATTTGTTGAGGGTTGCTGGGTTTGTCAAGTTTCAAAGGGAATGACAACCAATGCAGGCTTATACAACACCTATACCGAATCAGCCACGGGCCAATGTTAATATGGATTTTATCCTGGGATTGCCAAGAACGCAGAAAACAATTCTATCTTTGTGGTGGTGGACCCATTCTCAAAGATGACACACTTTATTGCGTGCAAGCAGACTTCAAATGCTGTTAATATCGCCCCAACTCTATTTCTGTGAAGTTAATCGTTTGCATGGGATGCCTGCCCCAATCTCTCGTCTCTGATAGGGACACACGATTCCTTAGTCACTTTTGGCACTGTGTGCGGAAGTTGAAAACTTGATTTCAGCACTGCATATCATCCGCAAACTGACGGTGCACTGCACATCATCCACAAATTGACAGTAGACCGAGGTGGTTAATCGGTCTGTGGGTAATCTGCTTCATAGCCTTGTGGGTGATCATCTCAAGTCTTGGGATGAGTGTTTGTATCAAGCTGAGTTCGCCTACAATTGTTTGGTCAATTGCAACTCTGGGTTGAGTCCCTTTTTTGTGAGATATTGGTTTAATCCTCAAGCGCCCCTTGACTTGGCTCCTGTCCTGGACCTGAAGTGTCCCAGTGGTAGAGCGCACAATCTGATTTTAGGTTTGCAAGCAGTTCACAAGATGACTAAGCAACACTTGGAAGAATCTTTTGCAAAGTATAAGCAAGCTGCCGACAAAAAGCGTCGTTTTATGGAATTCGAAGTGGGTGACTTTGTGTGGGCTGTTTTGATGAAGGATCGCTTCCCAGTGGGTGAGTACAGCATGTTTGCAGCTCGGAAGATTGGACCATTGGAGACCCTTGAGAAAATTAACCCCAATGCATACAAGTTGAAGCTTCCAAGTCACATCCACACTTCTGACACGTTTAATGTCAAACATCTTATTCCATATCACGGTGATAGTTCTGATGAGGAGTCTACAAATTCGAGGGCGAATTCTCTCTAACCCGGGGAGGATGATGTAGACTTTATTGCTTGTGCATACATGGATCAGTATGAGAGACAAAGGGCAAAGTAGCAATAAGATTTGGGTGGATTTTTCTAGAATCGGAATATTCTTGAAATCCTCCAAATCTTCATATATTTTCCATGATATGAAGGAATTGATTTACTAGTAGTATCTTTTAATTAGGAAAGTTTCTTCTTTTCTGGTAAGGGTTATGATTGGTTAGCAAGTATTACCTTCGTTTAACCAAACCAAACCGAGCCTTATATTCCCATCACTTGGGGTCGGCTACATGAATCCGTTCCTTCCATTGAGCTCTGTCAAAGGCCACTTGTTCACACAAACCCATTATACTTATATCTTTGCGCACAACATCTAGTATGTTTTTATTTCCTAGTATGTTTGTCCCAAGTATTACCTTCTTTTCTTTATTTTTATTTCCTAGTATGTTTGTGTCCTAGCAGCCTTAGCTCAAACAACAACAACAACAACATAACGGAACCCATCTAGTCCCCGATCATTGGGGGTATGGGCGAGGGATGATTGGAGATAGACCTAATCTTTGGCAATATATGCACAAAGTGGCTGCTCTCAGAATACCACTGAAACAGTGGCCCCCCTAAACCTCCAAGAACCGAGGAGCTACATGGACATTTTGTTGTAAAACCATGCCCCCAAATCAAAGCCAAATGGCATCAGAGAGGGCAGGCTTAGAGACCCAAATCAATTTATGTGCATATTACCATGCTTCCTTCATCGATAGTCCAGAGCATTGGTATGCACATTAAGAGGGCAAGCCAAATGTGCATATTACCATGCTTCCTTAGTGCAAACAGTTGGTTAATAAAAATTATAGCTTTGCTTGGGAAGGGATACTCTCTTATTCTTTTGGTTTTTCTTTATTGTGTGAGTTTATTACTCGCTTTTACGATGCATCAGTGCCATTTATTCAAGTGCTTATCCGTGGATTCGGTTTTGTGTTTAGAATTCAATTTTGCACTCGTAACATTTGGAAATAGAATGATCTTGATTTAAGTATGTTCGGGGAATAAAATATCGCATAATTACCCATACATGCTCTTGACACAGCATTGGTTCAGGCTGGCCGATCAAAAAAAAAAACATTGGTTCCAGCTGTTAAAATCCTTTATTAAAAAACCTCAAACAACTGAAAGAAGATAAGTTGAAGGTGAAATCTCAATTGCAATAAGTCAGTTACTTTGTGATAACTCTTCTTAAATACAACCAACTGGTCCGATTTAGAGATTCTATAGATGCATGATTTTCACTCGGCGGTTCCATGCACCTAAGTTACATAGTTGATAATCTTACTATTGTCAAGTGCCACGAGCATCATTCTTGATAATTGATTGTTCCTTTTTTTGGGTTAAAGAGACTTTTTTTTCCCAGGTTGCTTGATAACCAAGGAGGTGATGAGATAACATCAACGAAAGAGGAAAATAAGAAAAGTGATGCAAATAATAAAAGAAGGGGAGCAGAGAATAAGGTTGGAGAAGATGAAGAATATTGGATTTGGTCAAAACTTCCAAGGGATCTTCAAATATCAATTTTGCGGAGCATCTCAGACAGGGACTATCGGAATATTCGAGCTGTCTGTAGAAGGTGGAGATCACTGGCCTCTCCATTGCGATGGATTCCTGATTCCGAAGCCATTCGATACCCTTGGCTTGTGTCCTTTCAGATAGAAGACGGTATATTTAACTTTTATGATCCAACATCTGACTTTACCTATGAAATGAATACAGGAGCATTGAACCCGGGTATTCTCTCGTCCTGCCAAGGTTGGTTGCTCCTTGCTGAGGGTGAACGATCTATTTATATGCTTGAACCATTCAGGAAAATAACAATCGATCTTCCACTTGTCCCAGAACACTTCGACAACCTTAACGGACATGTCTTTGCTATAGATAAAACTACCTCATGCTACCATTTTACCAGAATTTATTGTACCTCTTCTGGACAGCTGAGGATTTTGGAGTTTTCTAGTAAAAGAGCAGCTTGGGCCCAATATTCTATCGATGGTGTATCATTCCTGTCATCATGGAATAATTTCGTCATCTTCCGTGGATGTGTTCTTTGTTTGGACCAAGTTGGAAGGTTGGGATGCTTTGGAAGAGTAGGAAATACACCAAAATGGGCGGTTCCGAATGAGTCCCAACAGTTAAGTTTTCCTTCAAAAGTATGGCAGAACTTTTTGGTTTCCTTCAAGGATAAGTTAATGTCAGTATTTGTGGGAAATTCTGGAGGATGGGTTCACGTACTAGAGTTCAACTTTTCGACACGCAGATGGGAGCAAGTTGATAGCTTGGGAAATCTAGTTTTGTTTGTTGGTCGAACATCCATTGCTGTCGAGGCAGAGGAGGAACGACTGAGGAACAAGATTTTTTTCCCTATATTCAAAAAGGCGGATGGCAACATCGTCTTCTATTCTCTAGATTCTGGCAGATTTCATACCTTCAGCAGCGAAAATTCCTACGCGGATTTTCATGGAACCCAAGATTTGAAGATTTTATCCAACTGTACCTGGATACAACCTGGACTAATTTCAACCTTCCGCTAATTGGTATCCTGGCAATAGGGAGTGGGACTTATTCATCAAAGTCTGCTTGTGGCCATGAGAAAAAGACTGACGGCAACATCACCTCCAGTGAAAATTCGTATTTGGTATGTTAGTTTATGTAGTTTTTATTTTTTTTGAGGGGATGAAAGTTCAATTGGTTAAGTTATCTTTGCCCACTAGGCTATCGATGTAGGGATAATACAATTGGAGTTTAGATAATTATACGTGCCGATCAAACACATTCTCACCAAGATGTGTTTTATGGTTTTAGTTTTGAGTTTTTTGGCTGCTTTTACTGGATTAATTACTTTCTGACAAGTGACGAATTTTTTTCGCTTGGAGGTTGGTTGGTCTTCTTAAATGTTCTTTCTTGTTGAGCTTGCTCGTCTTTGGTTATTTTTCTCTTCTTTTGATTATTTTTCATTCGTCTGGGTTTCCAAAAGGAAATCTAACATAGATCAGATCTGATACTAATTCAATAGGTCCAAAAAATTAAGAAATATTCATCTCCCATTCTCATTGACCTACAACTCTGCAAAATATATAGATAAAGCTCTGATGAGTAACATTTAACTTAAAAGGTCCAAGAGAAGAGTACAAGCTCTGAAAAAATATTAGCTATTATTCCAAGATGGAGATACCGTTTTAATTTAAAGCAAACCCCATCTCAAACTCTCTCCTATAACAACAAAAAATATAAGGGATCATGGACATTTATTTTGAGGTGCCCCACATTTCAACCTTCAAAAAGCCATGGCCTTGCTTAAGAACCGGCCAGATAAAAGAACAAACACAGAGAAAAAAAGCATGGGACTCTTTCCCATCTTACCACTAATGGTATTTTTCTTAGGACTCCATTCCTTCACAACGGTAAATTTTTATTTGAAGAGATCAATGAGGGTCAAGCTTATGGCTTTCTCTGTTTATTCGCATCTGCCTCCTCATAGATACTATGATGGTGCTTATGTTGAGCAATGCCAAATGTGTTCTTCCCCCACCACAAGTACCTGCGTAATGCAACGGAATGCTCTTAAAAAATTTGTCACAAGTCAGCTTCATTTGATCATCTCAAAAGTCAACTTGATTGGATCATCTCAAAAGCCAGTGAATTGTTGCAGCATTTTTTTTTGGCGTAACATCAAATGTTGAAACTTTCTAGGGCATTAGATATTCCTCAGTCCTCAACCAACTAGGTGTATAATGCATATGTATTGTTTTCTAGTAATTTCCTTTGGTTATGGCAATGGAGAGAAAATACGATTGGGCATAAAGTGTTACATGTTCCTATAAACCAAAGTATAGTAGACCAGACCTTTCTAGAATGAGCAACGGATCGACAATTAGCTCGATCCATTGTACCAATAATCCAGATGCTATACCTGTACCGTGCTTGGGAACCTTTCCATTCCTCCTGGGTTCATCGTTGGGGTGGGTGTTTCAGCAGAACTAGATGCCAAATACCAATACATTGTCCTCTTTGACAGTTGCATTTTTTCTTGATGAAATTGACTTACACTTCGTTGACCCGTATAAGATTACAGATGAGCTTCTGAGAATGTGGGCTGACATTCGACTGCTGATGGGGCAAATCATATCCATATAAACTGCCAGATGCAACCACAAAACTACACTTCTCCACATATTTTTTTGAAGTCATCTCTGCACCACCACCGCAAATGAAACTAGAGTGCACCTGAAGATAGGATACATAACAAAAAGGCAAAAATCTGGTTCAAATCAGAAAGGATGGCCAGAATCACACTGCATTCTCATAAAAGCATCGTGCACCAGAACATAGGAATAGAACATACACAGACCGATTGAGTCTGATATAAGATCGGAAGAGAAGCCACGAGGGACACTGTACATCCATTTGGTTTTAATCATCAAAATGCACGGATGCATCACGTGCAGTGCCACTCATCTATCAGATTCCCCTTTCCGTTACAAACTTACATGTTGGATGCAATATGTACCTCAAAACACAAAACTATGACATGGAATTAGAAATTTAAAACTTTCCCAATTGATTTGTTCCTATTTGACGGCAAAAGTTCCAATTGATTCACTTAAGCATCCAAGTTCCTCGTATATCTACTGAAACAAGAAGCACACTCAGCCCTACCAAAGACACACACACACACATAAAGGGAGAAGACTTAATTAGGATCTGGTTCTTGTGGTCTGAACTCTTACCATGGGAAAATCTTTCAAAACTCTCCAAAAATGTCCAATGCACACTGAGTCTCAATGGTATATGTTTCAAACACCCATAAGGTTTCAACGTAGAGTCTTAAGATACGGAGCATCAACTCATCTAAGACCAAATTATTTAAGTATTTATGTTGACTCTCAAAACTTCACTAAGGATGTGGGATGTGTGTCCACCAACGGTGCCCGAACTAGACACTTGGATCCATGTACCTGTAATAAGTAGTTTGGTTACTCAAGGAAATCAGGTGACACAAATTGTTGATGAATTACTGGAGATCTATAACTAGCATGCTAGCAACCTTTGCGGAAAAGGAAGGGGGTGTTCGCCCCATGCAGATTGCAATAGCATTAGTTCAGCTCAAATGGTCTCTTACGAAGTCTCCATCGTGCTTTTTGCAAAGTGATCAGCGATACGGAGATTACCAAAAGATAGAATTCCGTCCTCAGTACTACAGAGATAGGGGATGGATAGAGGAACAAGTACGGTAGGCACCATAATCCGGCCAATCTTCATGCAAGTTACAATCAAATCACATATATACACATGGGCTGCAATAGCATTATCATTACTGTTGTTGGTTACGGGTCAGCATCCTGTCCACACGGGTCGAACCATGGCGCTTGAGGCCTGCTACGCTATGGTATAACGAAATAGAGTTGCGCCTCTACTACTACCTACGGATTTTGGTAAGATGGTAAGCGCTTGATCCTACAAGTGGTATCAAAGCAAAGGTAGTAAGCGTTTGATCCTACAAGTGGTATCAGAGCCAAGGTTGGGGGTTCGACTCCCCTGGATGGCATGCTGCTTGCGGGCAGGTGCTGGGGGGGTTGTTGGTCGTGGCCAGCATCCTGTTCATGCGGGTCGAACCGTGGTGCTTGGGACCTGCTACGTTATGGGTCGAACCGTGGCGTTTGGGGCCTGCTACGCTATGGTATAAGAAAATAGAGTTACACTTTTACTACTACCTGCAGATTTTGGTAAGATGGTAAGCGTCTATAAACTCGATTATTACAATCATCAATGACGAAACAACATTTGCTGCAATAGAACGACTTTGCAGTTTGTTCAAATTCTCTACTGCTTGCCCGAAACAATTACTGTCCAACCAAATTATCCATCACCTACTTACAGAAAACAGAAAGCATTTCAAATCGTACAATAGGAGAAGAGAATCTCACGGATCCGCAAGGATACAAAAAATAAACAAATACTAATAAAAATTTCCATTTGTGAAAACTAAATAATCCAGTCTTACAAACTGTAAAAATAGAGAAACCACAATATAAGAGATAATAGTAACCTAGAAAACAAATAAAAAAAAAAACCTACATAAAATAATGTTCTCCCAGATCCAATATGCATTATCCATAATGGGATCGTTCTCATCCAAACGAACAGAATTGTTGAATAAATCCAACGTACCACCATCCATAGTGCCAAAATACAAAGTCAGCTGAAGGACGGAACCAGATTAGGTCGAATCCAGGTACAATTAGATAATAATTCTTCATGAAGATCCAAATAGGAATTTTCACCGCTGAAGCTGCGGAATCTGCAAGTCTCTAGACAATAAAACATGATGCTACCATCAGCTTCTTTGAAGATGGGGAAGAAAATCTTGTTCCTCATTCTTTCCTCCTCTGCAAAAACAGCAATGGATGTTTGACCAACAAACAAAACTAGATTTCCCAAGCTATCAACTTGCTCCCATTTACGTGCCGAAAAATTGAAGTTAAATACTTTAACCCAATTTTCTGAACTTCCAACAAACACCGACATTATCCTAAAGTTCAACACAACCAAAAAGCTTTGTTCTACTCTCGAAGGAAAACATAATTGCTGGGAATTATTCAAAACATGCCATTGTCTTTCATTCCCTACAGCTGCCAAGATTCCGAACTTTCCATTTTGATCCAAACCATATAAACACCCATCGCAACAAACAAGGTTATTGCATGATGGTGTGAATGATTCGTTGTCAACAGAAAGGCAACCACAAGATGTCATTTTACTAGTGAACTCCAAAATTATCAGCTTCTTAGGAGTGTGACGAAAGATTTTGTCAACACGATATCTTCCGGAAGTTGGATTTACAGCAAACCAATGTCCACCAACAAGGTTGAATTGTTTTGGCATCTTCGGAAGATCGATTCTCATTTTCGTGAACGGTTCATACATATAAATAGATTGTCGACCCTCAGAAAGAAGCAACCAACCTTTGTAGGAGGCCAAAATTGCAAGATATGATGTTGATTCTGTGCTCATGTGATAGGTCAAGTCAGATGCCGGATCATAGAAGTCATAGACACCTTTCTCTTTCTCTTCCTCTTTCTGAAAGGACACAAGCCAAGGGTATCCAATAGCTTCCGAACCAGAAATCCAACGCAATGGAGGGGCCATCGCTTTCCACCTTCTACAGACAACACGAAGATTCCAATAGTCCCTTTCATTGGGTGGGACTGGGATGCATTGTATTATCGACATTTGAAGATCCATTGGAAGTTTTGCCCAAACTTCCTCCTCTACATTCTCAATATCTGGGTCACTTTTCTTCTTTTCCTCATTCATTGGCGCTATCTCAACACCTCCTTGGTTGTCAAGTAACCTGAGGAAAAAAAAAAAAAAACTGAAATATCTTAACTCATATGGTCCTTTTTTATTTAACCTATTATTGAATTATTTTAAGATTGTGCAGTTTATACATCAAGGTGGTTTTGATCACTTCTTGAAGGGAACCATTAATTTTCAAGAACTTTTACAGCTGACAATAACAGATGATGTTCGTGGTACTTGGCAATAGTTAGATTATCAAGTCGAAAGATCATGCATAGATCTATGCAATCTCTATAACAGTGAATGGCTACGATTAATTTGCAATTGCGATTTCAGCAACAACTTCTTCGTTTGGTTGTTTGAGTTTTTTGTCAATACAGGATTTTTTTTGATGCAAAAGAATTCTGTAACACAAATAAGCAACATGTGAGTGCTGAAGAGTCACTGGTGAAACAGTCTGAATGAGCTTAAAACCCTCAACTACAAATCTACGCGTATCTGAATCGCTTGTGGATGCGTGATTTACGTTATCAAAAGCATGTATCCCGTAATACTAACTAGATATTCTATTTCCCAAACATTCAATGAAACAGCATGCACATGAATGGGAACCTTCGGTTCTTACACGAATTGAACTCCTAACCTCGTTTTTGAGATCTAGAGAGAGAGAGAGAGAGAGAGAGAGAGAGAGAGAGAGAGAGAGTACTTGGCGTGAGTAACGTCTTTGAAGAGGGAGACGAAAGAGCGTCTGCTTCCATGATCAATAGCGAAGGCCTTCATAGCTCTCTCTGTTTTCGGTAAACGAATTTCTTTCTGCTGTGTAGAGAGTATTTATATGTATTTCCAATCTCCCTAAGTACAAGTTTGGAGAGATTTTACCAAAAAAATAAATTAGTTACCAAAAAAAGTTCGGAGAGATTTCAAGGAAAGTTTCCAAAATTACTATGGGTACCAACCAAAGGATACGTTAAGAATATATAACGGCTTGGCGAAAAAAAAAAAATTACGAGTGCGGAAGTGAGTGGTTTGGATTACCTATCGCGAATTTTAACTGAACCGGACCCAGAGAGAGAGTTTCCCAAAATTCTATATGTTTTGTATATCTCTCGTGTATTATCTTGTGAATATTCTGCAGGAATTATATATAGAGAGAGAGTGAATCCTTGATGCTTTAGAAGTTCTCTTATCCTAAATAGATGAGGACTACAATTAAAAATATAATTGAAGGGGTGTCTTTGAAATTCGTTTATAGTAGAAGGGGTGTAAGTGAAACTTCCATAAACTTATACGGGAGTAACTCATATTTTGATTAGTCAAACTAAAACAATTTATACAATATTAAAAAGATGCCATGCCAATGTGATTGCTATTAAGGTAGATTGGTCTACTTTAATACCCAACGAAGCCATGTCACATTGACATATTTTTTATAATGGTGTGCAAATTAATTATTGTGTTTATAGTATGACTTTAATAGATAAGAACTCGTCTAATAAAAAAAAAGAAGAAGATAAGAACTCCCTGAAACTTAGACAGTGATATTATTGTAATTGATAATGTAAACTTAAAATATTATAAGTACTATGGGTATTTTATTCTTCATTTGTAACATAATCAAAATTAGTGTAAGTCGTGAATGTGCTCAATTAAACAATTGGAAAATCGAGAAAAAAAATACCTGCATTTGTATATTGTGACCTATATACCCTACAGTGGAAGCTCGTCATCGGTGAAGGCTTGAGTCTCATTCTCTATTTCTTTGCTTGGTTATTCTTTGCGATTTGTTTGTTTTTTTATTTGTTTGGCCAATTTCTCAAGAGGGTGTCTACGAGTAATTTGATGAAAAGCTTAGGAGGTAGTACTTTGAAACTTGGACAGAGCTCCTAGCCAGTTACTCCATACTGTCCAGTCCGGCCTAATTTTGGACTTTAGGCTTTTGTAGGCCATTCTTGGGGACCCGGGGATCCAACAGCTGTGGCAGAACTGCAGGATCTAAAGTGCGCCAAAACTACGTCGTTTTGACGCAAAATGGAATGCCAAACTGAGCCAACAATGATTGAAGTCGTTCATTTTGCACAAATGGTGAGTATGTCATTCAAGTAAAACATTATTTCAGTCGAATATCGATAGATGCATGAACGAAGCAAATTTGTACGAAAAATAGGCAATTTTAAGTTTCAAAGTATATATTAATTCTTCATCTCATTTTCTTTCTACAAGTCTGTTTTGCTCATATACATACCAATATGCGATGAAACTAATTTTTTATACTCCCTCCGTTCCAAATTAATAGTCTATTTCAGTCTCCAATGTATTTTTTAGATTGTTAATATCTTTCAATCTATAATGAATTTTATGTGCAATATGGATCTCATATGATATATCTTAATTAGTTCTATTATACTAAGTTTTTAAAATTTTTAAAAACATTGTAGATTGAAAGATATGAATATTTTGAAAGTTATATTGGAGACCGAACCAGACTATTAATTTGGAACACAGAGAGAGTATGTAATAACAGATGAAGTTTTTTGGAGTTTTGTAGTAGGCAAACGAGTAATTGAATTGGGCCAACTATTCTATCGACGATGAATCATTCCTGGCATCATGGAATAACCTCGTCATCTTCCGTGGACGTACTTCTTGTTGGGACCAAGTTGGAACGCTAGGAATCTTTCAAAAGTATGGCAGATCTTTTTGGTTTCCTTCAAAGGATAAGTTGATGTCAGTAATTGTGGGAAAATTCTGGAGGATGGATGGATGGATGGGTTCACGTATTGAAATTCAACTTTTCGTCACACGAATGGGAGCAAGTTGATAGCTCGGAAAATTCTAGTTTTGTTTGTTGGTCGAACATCCATTGCTGTCGAGGCAGAGGAGGAACGACTGAGGAACTAGATTTTTTTCCTAGTATTCAAAAAGGGAATCGGAGGGGCTGTAGTGCGGTCGATCTGATCATCCATCCTTTAAAAAGGTGGGATGGACGGCAACAGCACCATCTTCTAGTCTCTGGAGTCTGGCAGATTTCATAGCTTCAAGAGCAAAAATTCCTATTTGGATTTCCATGATAGCAAAGATTTCAAAATCTTGTCTAATTGTACCTGGGTTCAACCTGGACTAATTCCAACCTTTCGCTAATTGGTACCCCGGCAATATGGTGGTGGGATCATTCAACAAATTCTGCTTATGGGAATGCGAAGGATCGCCGCAGGGATAGTTCGTATTACATCTGGGATTTTAGTTTATATAGTTTCTATTGTTTTTCGGATGAAATTTAATCGGGTAAGTTATCTTGTGTGTTTTTCCTTTATGGTGTGGTTTTAGTTTCAATTTTTCCGCTGATTTTACTGGATTAATTACTTTCTGACAATGACGAAATAAAGAAAAGAACAATGGAAACTTTGACTAGGTTATGGGCGCTCTGTACACCGTTTGAAGGTCAAAGATACTAACAACATGGAAGAGTTACATCAGGCTGAAAGCAAATAATCCAGTTATGGCAAACTGCAAACAAACCTAAATTTGCACAATATACAAACTACATCAGTAGGAAAGAAACACAAATCAATCAGAAGAAACAAACAAATCGGAAGGATATAACGAGAACTATCGAATTGAGACAAGAAAACACTTTTTCTTGGTGTTCACCGCTTGCTTCCAGACATGCTGAAAGAAGTAACTTTCATGGGGGTAGCCACGACGAGGGGAGCTTCCGGAGAGTCGCTAACAGCAAATCTATCGTGCATGAACCGACTATCAATAATGGATTCATCTTTTAACACAATCTTGTAGCAATAGCAGCTCTTGAGGCCCTGCTGATTCATGTAACATTCGTGGGCACTGTTCTTCACCTGCTGGAAATTCCATATCACGCTGAATTTGCCCACTGTTGCGACCAGGTGGCGCTCTTGCTTTCCATTCTCAGTGACCTGCAAGATAGAGAAAAAGCTCTCAGTAACATTGAACTTTCAAGTCCAAGAGAAGAGTACAAGCTGCAAAAAAATACTAGCAATTCCAAGATAAAGATATCGTTTTAATTTAAAGCAAACACATAGCATACTGGAAAGGAATAGTGAAAAGCCATGTCACTTGGAACGGAACTGGTTGCTTACTTTTAGTTAGGCCTCTTTCCTACAGAACTGGTTGCTTACTTTTAGTAAGACCTCTCTCCTATAAACCCTTATCTCAACCCTTTGACAACTTCAGTGAGAAAAAGCCAAAAACCAAGCAAAAATGATAGGCACACATCCAAGTTTACATCATTGCTCACGATGTGTACTTAGGAGCTGTATATTGTTACGAGCAACACACAACTTGATCAGGATTAGCACCAAATCTTTTAGATGATTATAGGCAGGAAGAGGACGGGAAAGGGGAAAAGGAGAAAGGGTAGATGTATTTTTAAGTTCCTTCACGAAAACCTTTGCATTTTGCACAAAAACTTCCTAGGGACGAGAAAATATAATTTATACAAATGATCACGATTAGCAGGCCAAGTAGAAACTCGAAGTCCCAAAGTCAAATGGAGGAAGAATATGCACCAGGATCAATGGCATGTTAATGGTAAATGGTTTACTGGGTCCCAGGCCTCATTACAGTTTTGGAAAAAGGTATACATCACCACAATCTCCAAGTTCCTAGGTCTTTCTTTGACTTTTTTTTTTTTGAAAGGCAGGTCTTTCTTTGACTTAACTAATTCTCATTTTCCTTTAAGATCATTTGAGTGATAAGTAAAGTTCTGGAAGTCCTTTCCACCCAAATTGATCATTTGACAAATTTCAAACTTCAAGAAAATAGATGACGAGGTGCACAATGGTTGAATTGACGAACCATTCCAACTTCATGTTTCAGAATTCAGGCCATAAAGAAGGCTAAAAGCAATGTGACAAGGGCCAAGAGTACCTCCCGGTAAGGGACGTTCTTCAGACAACGTAGCTCTTCAAAAAAGTAGGCTTCTTGTAGGTATAACCATATATGAGCGAAGACTAATATCATTTTCAGAACTTCTACCCAAGTAACTTCTCTACATTCACTTGTACCCATAAGTTCTACTTCTGGTTAAACAAATCCGATATGACAAAAGTCTCCCGCTTAGAATTTCCCCCAAGAGTATATAACGTTCAAATTATTTAGAATCACCAAACATATATGAGTGATGACGTCAAACATGCAACAATTCCCGGTCCAATAAAGGCAAAGGAAAAAACACGTAAAAAATCATTCGCAGCAAATGTTACATACACGGATCATCAGATAAGTTCCACTCAAGGTACGACAACAAGATGCTGCAACCAACGCCAATTGCCAACAAGAAAGTTCCACAAACAGAGAAACTTAAATGTACAAAGATGGACTTCCTACTTACTATACGAACCAAAGTAGTAAAACACATATGAGTGTTGGTATAAGGTACGATATGCAACAATCGTCTCAATCACTGAACACGAAGCGAAAGAAAGAACATATGTACAGGACACAGCCCAAACTGGCTACAATAAAGTGTTAAAACATGCAAAGAACAAGTAGAATATCAAATCATGCTTCAGTCAAGAACAACACAAGAAATAATAGGAATGAACTCACAAGAGAACTAAAACAGGTAAGACAAAGAGCACTTGAAAGCTAGGAACTCACCCACGAGAACTGGCCTCTTTGGAACCTATTGTCTGTCCCAGCCATATGCGAATCCACGGGAGTCAGCTTCAATAATCTCGGAGCTGGGATTTTATTCCCCATTCGACCACTGAAACCAGTCTTCGTCTTCCCATCTTTGTCAGTAAACAGAGTGCAAATGAGAACCAAATAAGTGTCAGTGGTGCCCAATACCCATTTCCCATCGTATGTCACATCGACATGGGTAATAGGTGAACCGAGCCCTGGAAAAGCAGTCTTGGCCTGCCTCATCGATGTCTTTGAATACAGCCTTATCTTCCCATCAACTGAACCAACAACAATAGATCCATCCCCGGCCGTCGCAAAGCACTGGAAATTTGTCCCCCTAGAGAATTGATGCCCCTGAGTCCAATTCAATACTGGCGAATTCGAACTCGCTATATTCTGAACCATTCCGTGCTTATCTCTCATATCCCACTGGCACAGCTTATTATCATCCAAACCCAAGAATGTACTCTCTGAAGGATCCAACTGCGACCCTTTTGTATCATTAGTAATATCTCTCATTGTAACATCGGTCCCATCTTTTTCAAACTTCCATTCTGTAACAATCTTCCCTGTCTCAATATCCAACTGGTGGAGTCCAGTCGAACGAGGCTTCCCTTCCTTTAATGGACTCATTAGCATCATATTACTCTCACCTCTCATCAAAAGCGCCTTCGTAGGCGTCGATCTTCCCTCGCTAGAACTAATACGACTACCCTTTTGCCCGCCACTATCGAACTTCACGTACACCCCTTTCCCATGTATCCCATGGCTGAAATTCTTCACAACCTGAACACCCATATCATTCACCAAGAAACTATTATCCAACGCCCCTAATGCCAAGCTCTGTATCCCTCCCCCTGTCGACGCCTCCTCAAACTCCTCCAACAAATCATCCTGTTTCCCCATCCTCACCGAGCTCTTCGCCGGAGGACTCTTCCACTCTCCCGCCTCTGCATCCTCCCACATCGAATCGTCGGCAGCCTCCGGCTTAACCCACCCCATAAACTCCTTCCCGTAAACCTTAAGCTTGTTCTCATCGCTAGCCACCAACCCATAAACGTTCTCAAACAAACAGTCCTGAAACTCGGTTACAAACCTCCTATACTCCTCATCCGTAAAAAACCTCAACGCCCACACCCCGTTCGAGACGAAATCGACGCGCCTCTGGTCCCCGAACATCTTCAATTGCATGTCGGTCGAAACCCTAGCTCTAATCTTGGACCCCACTTTCAAAACCCAGTGATCATTACCCTTGTTATCATCGTCGTCGTCGTCGTTTTTGAGGAATTCGTAGTGGGTGAGTTTGTCGGAGACGATCCACTTGGCCCGGGGGGTGTTGCCGCCGATGTGGAGGTAGAGCTTGACGGCGTTTCTGGAATTAGGGTTTTGATGGTGGGGAGGGTATTTGAGCTTGAGGGCCTTCAGCCTCTCGTCGAGCTCGTCTAGGGTTGTGGATTTGGAAGAAGCTGGTCGTTGTTGTTGTTGGTACTGTGGATCGTCGCCGTGGTCCACCGCCTCGTCGTATTGTTGTTCTTCGCTGGTTTCTTCGCCGTCATCGGAGTACTCCGAGTCTGAGAGGTCTAGGCCCTCGCGACTCTGTGAGGCTCCCATTTCTTAGAGCGAGAGAGAGAGAGAGTTGGGTTGATTTGGAAATTGGAAATGAGGGTTTGAATTGCAGATCGTGAGAAATTGGGAGAAATTTTGAAGATTAGAGAAAGATTCGGAGTTGAACTCAGGTGGGGGGGTTTCCGTTTAAATATGGGTTGTGGAATCAACCGCTTTTACCGGTCGAGGCCGAGTCGCGTTGATATAACGCCGGATTTGCTTAATTACGAAGTAACACGTACTACCTTTTTCCCTGTTTAAAGATAAACGAAAAGAAAAACAAACGAAGGAACACGCGCCCATTTGACGAGACAGCTGTAGGTATAAAATGCCGTCCGACATTCATCTTAGGAAAACGTGCACCGAGTAATTTATTCAGAATGCACGTAATTTGCCCAAACCCCTAATTATGAACAAATGGACCAACTTATACCGTAATGGCAATGCGATAACACGAATACTCTATAGTTTCCAAAAAAATAAATCCCTCATTTTTTTTTGCATGTTAGAATGAAAGATTTTATAGCATAAAAATAAGGAAACTGTGATGCTATAACAATCTATACAAACGAAGTTTGAAAGGCATATATAAGAACACAGAGTCATCAATAACAAATGGGGCAACTTATGTTTATTTTAAAACTTTATCAAAGTTTGAAAGAGTAATTATTCAATAGTCTGATAGTACCACCATGTGGTAGATCCGGATACTCTGTGAGGATTTACCTATAATAATCTTGTGAGGGTTTGATGAGAGGGTGCCACTTATTATGTCAAGATATCCAACAGTGCAAAACATGGAAAATGTGGGGTGCTTGTAATTTTGTGCTCAAACGATGCCATTTAGAAGACGGAACCCAAACGGCCATAAATTCTCCATCTTCTCCTTTGTTTTCAGTTTCCGTTTTAGCCCAAAACATATTCTCAACCAGGACAGCTATGTCCATTTATCAAAAATTCTCAGTCTTCCCCTTGTTTTTAGTTTCCACTTCTGATTTGGCCAAACAATTTGAAATTTTTGATTCGTAGATTGAAAAGTGAATAAGAAAAGGAGTAACAACAACAACCCTAATTTTAATTTGGGAATAACTGAAAGAAAAGTGGAGGGTGTTGATTGAATGAAAATTAGAACCTAGCTAGGTGGAAAAAGAAAGGAAGATATGTGGGTGTTGGTAGAGGAGACGAAGAAGATCAAAGCTGATAGCAAAAGTGTAGAATAGGAAGGGAGAAGAAAGATAAGATTTTCCCACTGTTAGAAAATTATCCTATAAAACGGTGTCGTTTGGTTTCAAAAGGAGGTGTTCCAATTGTGAGTTGGATCTCCTCATTAATGTGTTGGCATCCTTTCATTAAAACCCTTACAAGATCTTGGAAATCCTCACAGAGGATCCGGATCCCTACGCTGTACTTCGGATCACTTTACCATTACACATTTTTGTGGAGTTCATACACTTAATCAGGCCCGGCTCTGGGCTAAGGCCCAAGAGGCCGGCGCCTTAAGCCCCCGAAAAATGTGTAAAAATTAGGGCCTCCTATTATTTTGGGTACCCATTATATATGTCCAATATTTTTGGGTATAGCAACACTAGAGGCCCATTTTAATACCCAAACCACCTATTTTACACTTAAGAGACATAGACCCAATAATTGGGCCCAACCTGACTTACTCAATCAAAGGAAACAAAAAAGGAAAAAGAAGATGCAGATCACGGGATGATCCCATGTTGTGGGTTCCTATATAAGTTTTATGCATATTCTACCCTTAATAGCTCTAATCTCCTGAACACACAATAAAATGGAAGAAGATGAATTAGAGATCAAAGAAGAGAAAACAGGATCAGAAATTAGTATTTGTATGAGTTTTTTCCTTGTCGAATACATGCATTTGGCTTTGAAAAAATCATTTAACTACTTGTTACTTTATTGTCGTAAATTTTATTAAGGGCCTCATTATCTACATCCGTCTTAGGCCCCCAAAATCTCAGAGCCGGCCCTGTACTTAATGATAGACCCCACATGAATGTATGATTGTAAAATGTTCTGGAGTATTGTATAATTTCACAGTTTCAAAACACATGTGATGATCAAAATAATAGTGAGGCGTAGAGTTTGCCTTTTTAACTTTCTCTGTCCATAAACAACATCCCTCTCCCTCAAAAACTTCTCGTCAAGTCCCTTAAAATCCTCCCCTCTAGTTGCAGTGATCGCACTTGCCATTGGAGTTGATGTAGTCTAGGACTTCCAAATGTTTCACTCTAACATCGTCATTCCGTAATATTTTGTGATTGTGCGATAGTAATTGCTTAGTGATGACATAATATCATCGTTGCACTAAGATCCTGTTCCGTTAAGAAAAATATAAATACTTAAAAAATAAAAATTTTATACTTTGTTTAGATTGGAATTTGAAATTTTTTTTGAAAAATAGTAGGAGTAATGAGTGAAGAGAGATAGAGAGAAAAATATTAAAAATAGAGAAAATTTAGGTGGAATCTTTTAAAAAATTCTTTTCAAATTCCAAAGAAAACAAGGATTAGTAAAAGGGGACTTAGGCTCCGTTCCAGAAACCTTCTTAAAAAATAAGTACTTATTTTGCCACTTCTCAAAGAAAAATAAGAAGGTTTGTTCCACAAAATCCAAATAAGCAGCTTATTTCACATTTTCAAACTCAAAAATAACGTAAATGAGAAATAATTTTTTAATTTTTTTTGCACCGTATTAAAGATCTCAATGAGATCTATCAAATAAGATTCATATTGATAGGAAAATTATTTGCGTAAGCACATGATTTTTGAACTTGAAATTGTCTTCTCAAAAAATAAGTAATTGTTCCATCTTTTCAGGAACAAGTCTTCTTATTACACAAAAAATAAGTTCTTATTTCGTTTATGGAACGGAGCCTTAAAAACTTTTGTTGGCTATTCCCGTCTACACGTCAGCGTGCTGGGCGACCAAATGTTCTTTTTGGCCTTTATTTGGCCAATTGGTTCTAATTTAGATCGAATGCATGAGGTCACTTACCAATAAGAGTATATTCCACTACCATTAGTTTTGGCGAGTGGGTAACATTAATAATACAGACAACTGATACATGCGGCTATGCGCGTTGTTTGTGTTGCTCGGGACAGCTCTGCACATGTTAAACAAAGATTAGATGTTTATTCTTTGCAAAACACAATAAATGTGTCAATTGTTTGTTTACTTATTTGGTCTAGCGGTCTAGCCGAAATTAAAAGCACATGTTGCTACTGTACCTTTTCTACTAGAGAATTAATATTCGCGTTCCATTTTTTGATATAGACGCTCCATTTTAATTTTTAACGTGAAATTATTAGTAACTTTATAAATAAAATGAAGCGCGTGCATAAAAAAAAAAGCACGAATATTAATTTCCTTTCTACTATAATACTCCTGTCTCCTTTTCAGAATCCATTGAAGAATGACAAGCAGTTCTGATTTCAGAGCCCTTGTCCCATCGTCAACTCATAAACATTAGATATGCCCATGGCCCACATGCATCAGTTTTTTTTGGTAAATCTCACATGCATCAGTTTGAAGAAGCAAAAGGAACGTTTTTATCATTTTGAGCATGTTCATTTTGGGGTTTTGATTTTGGAATTTTGGGTGATGAGTAGGGAAAAATAGATAGAAAAATGAGAATAATAATTAAGAGAAAATTTATTGAAAATCCTGCGCAAAAAGAGAATCCCAAATCCAAAATTTCGAAACAATCATGGTCTTTGATTGCCAAAAAGGCATCGATGTTTACTTTTTTGCTACTATTATACTCCCTCCGTCCCAAATTCATTGTCTTTTTTTGATATTCGTGCAGTTTTCAATCGCTTATATCTTTCAATGTAAATCTCCAAAAATATGCCATATGGATCTTATTTGATAGATTTCAATTTGTTCTATAATACAAAGATGTCAAAATCACGAAAAATATTATAGATTGAAAGATATAAGCAAGAGACAAAAAAGTGAAAAAGGAATAATGGACAATGAAAATGGGACGGAGGGAGTATACACCAGGAAGGTTAGTAAAGAGTTAGAAAGATTGTCTTCACCGAAAATTATAAAAACAAGTTAACACTCCTTGTGTTTATTTATATCTGATCAACATGAATTCTGATAAATTTTTAATGGCCTCGACGAGTTCAAAAATATGATCACTTTCATTTATTATTATTTTTTTTGAAAATGATCACTTTCATTAATGGAAGTGAATATACAAATTACCTAAAAATGAACAAAAGTAGAATGTCAGTAAAACAATAGCAATTGGGTACACAAAAAAGTAATCAGTTGATCTCTTTCTACAAAACTCTAGCCCATTGGGTACAAAAAATCACTCTATTCTCATTCTTCTTCTTTATCCATTTATAAATATTCTCCTTCTTCCACATAAGCGATTTGTAGCTAGTAATCTAAAATCATAACTAGCTTCCAAACCCCAAAAAAAATCAAAGAATGAAAGAATGTTTTGAGATCAATTAAATAAAATTTAGACATGATTAAGACTAGCTCTAGCTAAAAACAGTGCCCATTTCCAAAAGCAGAGTGATCCGAGGGACCACCGTTGAAATCCATCAACATCGCCATCCACTCGTCAATCTTCTCCTCCCCGATCCCTTCCCAGAACTCTTTCTCATCGTTCCTTCCCATCTCCGTCGCCGGATTTTCTTGATTCTGCTCCGAATTCGACCCCTGACTTTGACCCACCAACGTGCTTTGTTCATCAGGGAAAGGGAAATTGAGCTTCGCCCGGGCCCCGCGGAACTCTATCGCCGCCTTGTCGTAGGCCCGCGCTGCGGCCTCTGCCGTCTCGAACGTCCCCAGCCACACCCGCGCCGCCCGCCGCGGGTCCCTGATCTCCGCAGCCCACTTCCCCCACGGCCTCTGCCTCACTCCCCTGTAATTCTTCTTCTTCTTCTTCACGACCGCTATAGAACTTTTCGCTTTCCTGCCACTGCTCTTCGTTTTGCTATCTTGAGTCGGTCCGAAAAAGTTGCATCCCAAACAACCCTTGATCTCACATTGCTGACACGTGTCGGGTTCCGAAATGGGCATGATTTGATTCCCCTGGTACGGAGAGGCGGTGGTGCCGTTGATGACGTCGATGAGGGCGGAGACCATGACGGAGAACTCCTGGTCGCGGGTGAGGCGAGGCGGCGGTTGCGGCTGAGAAGTGGAAGCTCCGTCGCCGTGATTGAACATGTTGGGTGGCATCTGCGGTGGTTTTGTTTTCGCTAGCTGGTGTTTGACTGTAGCTGGTGTTTGACTGTTTCTGACGGGAGTCTCTCTCTCTCTCTCTATCTCTCTCTCTCTCTCTCTCAGATGGTTTATGGCGGTTGGACTTTTGGAGAGGAGAGAGAGAGTGAGGGGGGGTTTATATATGGATGGGATTTTTGTGGTCAAAGTGGATACTCATAACAGTGGATACGCCTTTCATACACGGAATGGGATGGGATTTCAATAATAAATTAGGTGGCACGTGCGATTCCGGAAGGATTATTAGAGAAGCGATGACGTAATTTTTAGTACCGAGTGGGTTCCAGGTGTTGTGATGCCAGGGGGACAGAAAGCGTAGAATTTGCTGACGTTGGCGGGTTGCTACCAAGGAGTGTGAGTGTCGTGTTCACACGCGGCTTTGGGTTGTTTCTGGGTTGTCTCTCGTGTGGGTTCTATAAAAAAACAGTTGGCTTGCTCCAACCGGAAAAACCTAACTTCTGTTTTCCAGCTGCCTTCCGAATTTCTCTCTCATCCATTTTTAAGTGTTCAGCTTAAATAATGATAAAAAATTTAATTTTAATTTTATTAAGGAAATCATCTTTATACTTCAAACATATAAACTTTTCACAATTACTCTCTATGAAAATATTATCAATACGATTTTTTTCACTAACTTTTTGTAAAAAAGAGACGGAGAGAGAGTACGGACCAGCAATGCTAGGGTTTCCTAAAAGGAGAAATCAACTGTTTAGATTTACTTGGATGTTTGAATCCTAAATACCAAAATGAACCTCAATTTATACTTTGTTTGGTTTGTGTTTTGAAATTTTTTTAAAAAAAATAGTAGGGGTAATAAGTGGAGAGAGATAGAGAGAGAAATGTTAGAAGTAGGAAGAATTTAGGGGGAATTTTTTGAATTTTTTTTTTTGAAAAGGGAAGAGTACAAGGTATTAATTTTTCCGTATTTTGTGGGGCCTGGAGTGCAGGCCCCACATAATGTGCGGTGGACGGCATGTAGTGATCCTAGACTTCTTGTTTGTCTAACTTTACAAGTTTAATTTTTATTAAAACGTTTATCATTATAATTTACACAATATAACTTTTCACGATTATACCTTTTATGAAAGGGGAAAACTATGGTACACATGGTATACTGTATGTTTAAATTACGACAATTTGTGATTTTCATTATGCCGATTTTTGGTGTTCTATCTCGTATCTTTTGATCGATTTCTTTTGGTATGACACATTGTGGAAAGAAAGTGCTAATTTTTTGTGTTGTCATAATAATTGTGGTTATATTATATAATTTGTAGTATTTTACATATGAGGGAGAGGGAGAGGGAGAGAAAGTCAAGGAGGAGAGAACAACCTGTTACCTGCTAAGCCCTTTTTTTATTTTATTAATTGATTTAATAAATGGGTGGTCCGGATTATTCCCTTTGAAACCCACGGGTTTAAAATCATGGTGCGTATGATACACCCCCTAATAAGAGGTGTGTACCATAGGACTACCTTTTATGAAAACATCATTAATTACTTTTTACAACTAATCATAAGTATTCTTCTCTAGGTGAACTATTGATCTTCATATGTATTTATGTAGGTGTGGGGGTTGAATCAGCTGAGACCTTCTTGAACCTTTCTTCCCGTTGTTAAATCGTAGAGGAATGACGTCGCGATTCATGTACCTGCAAATCGGAGGGGGGTGTTTCTTCGGAAGGAAGCTCCGATGATCAAGTCAGTAAGTGGAGAAGGAAAGAAGTTTAGAAAGAAAAATGTGCTAGGAGAAAGAAGGATGTAATTAATAGAATTTCAGACCCCTGTCCTAGAAGAGGTACTTCTTTTATTTATAGGCAAAGATGTAAAGCGTTGAACAAGTCAGCAGTGCCTTGCACGCGCGTTGCTACGCTTGGGTGACGTCATGTGTCAAAGTCATTAATGAGCACCGCTTCCTAGGGTTTGCAGAGCTGCAATAGTCAATGTCAGGCATGTCACATCAAACAGAGATGTCACTTTGATTATCAGAGAAGACAACTCGCGTATCATTGGAAGCTTCTAGAATGTTTCGTAATAGCGGTGTCGGAATGCCATACCGAGTAAACATATCACCGAATGAAATATGTCCCACCGAACGTAAACAACCTCCGTCGAACAAAAGAAGGTCCACCGAGCGAGAGGACTTCAACGAGCAATAGTTATACTTTCTTTTTTTTTTGATCGGCAAAAGATGAAATTTTATTAAAACGGAGAAAGGGGAAAGGAAATCCAAAAAAAAGTTGGATGAACATCACAAGGGCAAAAGCCCAAAACACTTGAGAGTCTAAAGGGTCCACAACGAAAAAAGGAATAATAAAAACCAACCCATACCCAAAATAAACAATGAAAGCCCCGAACACCCAAACCCGACCCAAACCAAGGCCGGCCCACCCAAACCAGACCCCAAACTTGTCAGGCCTGGCATCTAAAAGTATACTTATGTGATCTTAATTAGGTTACAAGAATTAAAAAAAATGCACTTTAGTAAATACTTTTAGGATACGAGTATAGCATGATATAATTTTAGGGGTTTAAAATTTTCTTTAGAAAGCGAGCGACACCCTAAGAAGCTATACATTTTAATTAGTCTACGTTGTAATCTTTTTGAGTTCGGAACCCGGACATGAATAATTGAATCAGAACAAATTTTATTAGGAAGTAGAATTAAAATTTTGACATTTCAATTGCCATAGAGTTACATGTATCATAGCTAGGAGAATTGGTTGGTACATGTGTCCACGTTTCTTAGGTTCTGAATGACTCAGGGATGTTTTACCTCTAAAATATCTAATATATGTATA